>JAHWXV010249060.1:0-10423 GCA_024586415.1 Phrixothrix hirtus | reverse complement strand
ATATATATATATATATATATATATATATATATATATATATATATATATTGAAGCTGGAAAACTTAGATACATCAATTTTCCGTCAAAGTCAATTTACATGTATTACATTGTACCCCTTAAAAACTGTTTCTGAAAGTTACCAACTTTGCAACTTATTTAGAGCTAATCAAAAATAGAACACTTTGTCGAAGCTGCCTAAATCAGCAACGGGAAGTGTTTCCAGAGATTAAAATTGTGTGCTTCATCACGAAGAATAATGGACACGTATTCGATACGGTGTCTCCTTGAAAACGAGAAGGATGTCTAAAGTGTATTCCGAAGTACCTCTTTCAGTATGGAACTCTCCTTCTCTGAAGATTCAACTTGTAGTAGCCCCTCGTGAATCGGCAGGGAGCTCGCGATGGCGGGGATTTTTAATCGGCCGAGGAAGAAACAGAAACACTACTTTGCCCATTTTTCAGACCACAATGATTTTTGCTTACAATTTATTGAATCTAAGAGAAACTGTACTAAATCCTACTAGTATGAATAATTTTATCACAAATCTAATTCTCACTATTAGAAGCTGCTCTCTACTCTCTCTTACGTTTGAAACCCTGTATGTTAAATTTAACTAGTTTAAAGGTAGCATTTTCTGCAGTCCCAAGTTTTTTATTACGTCAAATGTACTCGAATATTTTTGTTAACTTCTGTAAATCGCTTTCTAGAAAAACGCCTTAATTTAATACTTTTGAGAATCAATTTAACAGCCCTCGTATATTACTTTTTCATTTGTTATTAGTTCACATCTTTATAAATATTTCTAGGTTATCAGAAATTTTCCTTCTTATTTATGTTAAATTTATAGTCAGTTTTGTAGATCGCCTTCGGATTCTGCCGAGATAACGGCGTTGTCTCCGTAGCAAATTATACTGATGGTGCGATTCTCTGTTCTATTGCCTAACTTTAGGACTACGACCTCTTAAATAATTTTAGCCTTTATGAGATTGAGCAGAAATAGACTTGAAGTTATTTTTTGTTCTAGAAAGACAGGATTCGGAGTTTCCTATATTGTTTCTTTCTTTCCTCTTCCCTCTTGACTACGAGTATAGCTTATTATCTTATGAAGATATGGAAAATAATTGGTATTAGGAATTACACTGCTTGTTTTTTAAGAGTTTTATTTTTATAAAGGTGTGTAGCTGGTGCTGTTAAGGGAACAACTTTTTTCATGTTTGCTTAAAATATATATCGCAAGAGTACGTAAACGTAATAATAATCAATCCATAGCGTGCGATATTAAAATATATTCTTAAACAACAGAAGTTGATTCTATTGTACTACACCCTAGAACACGGGGTTTTTAGCATGTTTCATTCAAGGACCTTACAATAGCATGCCTCACAAATGGCGAACCAACGTCAATACAATTTTGATCACTTCAAAACAATGAACATCAAATTTTACGTCGTAATCGTATCAAACGAAAGGTTCGAAGATATACAAACTATAAAATATTATCGCCTCGTTGGTCCAATCCCTAGAATATGTCTGTCTCTAAATGTATTAAGATTAATTTCGATTTTTGGAAAAGTGACTTATTCCACATAATTAAAAATTAAAAGAAAGTTATTAGAATCCAAATAATTTTTGAAAATACTTCTTCAATCGGGTACCTACACGTAAACTGAAGATTTGAACGACACTTAGAGCATGAATGACTCAGAGGGAAAGTCTGGTGTTAAACATCCGCTGGATGTTGGATGATTAATTAAATAATACACTACAAACATATTTTGTACAAGAATAAGAGTTTGTTTAATCCTGAACGTGATTAACATTACACATACGGCAGGTGATAAAAGCAACTTAAATTTATCTTAATTTAAAGGTATTTGTGCATATGGCGATAAGTCAGCTCTATTTATCACAAATCCCTGTGAAAAAGTTGAGAGGGGTGTGATCCGGCGAATTCGGGGGCGAACGACCTCACCAATTGTATCAAAATGTTTCATTCAGGTATTGACACACATTTATTGACCCATGAGGTGGAGCTTCATGAATTGCTACATATCTAAATAGGGCCCCACTCTAACTATATTTTCAACAACAAATAAAGGACCATTCACTTTGACCGACGAACCCCGACCGCCTATTTATCTTAGGAGATGCCCTTTGGAATTCATACCTCGCATGTTACGAATTTTCATAAATGATAATTTTATTAAATCCCTTACATGCAAAAAAAAATTTCATTCATAAAGTTCTGCAACTGTCAAGTGAAGCTAGGAATTTCCGTTTCCAGGATAAAGAATAGCCTTCTAAATTCAGTTTAGCTTTATAGTCGTGCATTATTCCTTTCTCCTGGATGACTAGTTCAGGTACACTGTTACGCAAACTTGGGTTAAATTATATTTAGGTGAACTCAATCTTTTACGAAGTTTTGGAATTTTACCCTACCGATACTTTCTAGAGGGGGTGTGTTACGATTTTTTACAAATTCGCAATAGCATTTTTTATTTTTTATAGGCATAAGAAATTTTAGCGGTGATTTTTTAAATGCCTTATATAACAGTAATTCCGTTCCTATAACATCCATAATTGTCAAGCGAAGTTTAGGATTTCGATTTTTAGGATCCACTTGTTTACGCTTTTTGTTTATATTAATCCGAAAAATAGACGTGGGTGCTCTAATGTGAATTTAATAATTTAAATTAATAAATATAGTAATCAATGGATATTTCGATCAAATTCAGTCGCGATAAAGCTCTAAATTGAATAAACAGACATTGAAAGGCCCCTCAAGTAATGGAATAGTAATGGCTAGTATCAGATTTCAGCATTAGTTGAGAGTACACTAAGAATAGCGCAACGTTTGTGAATTTAGAAGAGTGCTCAGACTATTTTTCTATATAAAGAACATATACACAGGTTGTAGTTATTACTGGCAATGAGTTGCATTCGGAATCAAATTATATGAGGGTATATTAAATGAAAACCGTAAAGATGATATACGTTAACTAAGAAAAATCATATATAAAATTTTTCAACATAGTCTCCATGACGTTGAAAGCAAGTATTCAACCGTTTCGGAAGCGTATGGATGCCATTTTTATAGAATTTTTGGTCGTGACTGCAGCTACTCATATACCGCGCGTATAATTTCTTCATCACATCTGAAATGCTTGCCTCCCAGCGCTTCTTTGAGCGGTCCAAACACATGGAAATCAATTAATTTGATATCCTGTATAGTTTTAACTGTCAAACTGGTTGTATGCTGTCGGGCGTTGTCGATACACGTAAAGTTGGAAATTCGCCTAGTTTACTCCTAATTACAGAGCGACGTTGATTTTTAAGCAGATTTGAATAAGAATTACTGTTTACGGTCACTCTATTTTCCATGTAATATTCCAAAATTACTCCACTTGCATCACGGGAGAAAGAGAAATATTAATTTTTCTGCTGATCGTTGAGTGCGGAATTTTTTAACGGCACTTAAAGAGCCCTACGCCCCTGAGGTTATTAAAATTAGTAATTCCCCTGAACTATCTGGTTTGTTCCGGCCACCACAGTGGAGGATGCGAAGGGTTTACAATTATGATGAGAATAACTAAGCTAGTATTCAGGGATTATTAGTAGGTGTCCAAAAATTCAGAAAATAGTTGTAAATAAAGGCGCCTCTTTATTTTTGACAATAACGGAACGATAATAGTCCAAAATTCTGTTGCTATAGAGGCCTGTGGAACAAAGAAACCGTTCTCTAAATCTTTAGATCGAGGATAGTATTCTTGCGTACTTACATTAAGGTCGCTTTTTATGCACGTCGCTGAGTTCCCTCTTCGATCAAGCAAAATTCAGACAGACTAGCTAAACTAGTTATTCACTTAAAGATTAACTAGTTCCTTAAAGAAAGTATGGGCTATTACAACTACACGTCTACATGTAACAAATAAGATCTGTACTCAAACATCGAATATAGTGAAAACTAAAGAAAGTGAGTTACAACTAACAATTTACATGTGTCCCTGGAATGGAATAATGGAAACAACAATATCTATATTTAAATCAAGGGACCCTTATGTTGCTAACAATAAACTAGTCTAAATTGAACAAAAAATATTTACCCTAACGACCTTAATAATATAAACAATTAAAAATTTAAAACGTTAGCCTTTTTATTTATGAAATTAACGAACTCGCCGTGAATCTGCACATGATCGACTAATTCGTCCCATCAGAGTTTACTTAACGAGGTGTGTAGAACGGTGAACTTTAAATATCGGATAAAGAACTTACTTGGTGATCTGAAAATCGTTGATTTCCCGAAGGAATCGAAGATAACAAACCTGCTGCATCGGATATTCTTTGTATCGTAAGTAATATATAACCTTGTCGGACTTACACCCTTTGGTTCCAAAACGACAGGGAATTGAAATTGACTCTTTTATTAAAAAATCGCTCTGGGCGGAAATAAATCAAAATTTCTACCAATTTGATCCCCTAATACATCATTCGGTTAACTCTTCAAATGTATTCTTTGAATATCGGCTAGACACGCACTACGGAAACGCAACTTTACTTTTGTAGCTTTCAGATCTCTACTACTTGTAAACGAAGTATTTCTCATTGAAATTTAACGGGGGAAGACGATAGGGGTTAAAGTTTATTTTTAGACTTGCAAGCCTTCTCACGGGAATTACTGAATAATTATTTTTAAGAAAAATGTTCCTGTGTTTTTCTAAAACGTAGCCTGGGATTTTCGAATTTTAGTAATTGTTAAAATGGAATTATAGAATTTATAATTGTGGTTTTGGCATGAAACTGATACTGGTAATTCACCAATTAGATTTTATTACTCCTACTTAGATGTACATATGTACGGGGTGTTTCCAAATGAATGACCAATGTCCTAAGAATTTCAGATGCGCTTACAATTTGTTTGGTTTCGATAATGAGCTATGACGCTATTGCTTTCAATCAATTTGCGAACACTAATTCAATTGCGGAATTTAATGCATAATATTCTGCGCTAAACCACAGCTAATTTCGAAAATTGTGACTATTGAGGCAAAGTTATACGCCTGCTTTCCTAATCTCTTTCTCTAATACAATGGTTTCGTTCATCACTACCGATAAGCGTGAGGCATCCTCCACAGAAGTTACGCCGCTTTTAAATTTTCTACACAACTCGTATACTTACTGCACGAATTACCGTACGACACTCTCATCCTGCGATGAATTTCAATTAGTTTGGCACCTTCACTACTCA
Source organism: Phrixothrix hirtus (assembly GCA_024586415.1). Lineage (NCBI taxonomy): Eukaryota > Metazoa > Arthropoda > Insecta > Coleoptera > Phengodidae > Phrixothrix > Phrixothrix hirtus. Next base: position 5,175 of record JAHWXV010249060.1, on the reverse strand, counting down.
AAATGATCATCACACAAAGCTGCTTAAACGCGGTGCGAGTTGTAACATCACTCTGCCATCTGTCTGTCATTTAGTGAAAATCAAGGAACACTGCTGCCACATACCAAGTCGATCATATAATTGTTCGGAATTTTATTGTACTTTGAAGGTTTTCATTTGATAATCACTGTATATTTAGTTTGTGAGCAATGCAATACTTTTAACGGTCAAGTTTTCAATATATTAGATTCTAATCAGTTTATAGACAAAACTGGGCTTCGCTTTTCCAAGCTAAGATATATAAACATCTACAAAAATACTATTAAGCCGTAGCTAAAACTTGTTTGTATATTCTTTATATATCAAAATAATTGAAACCCCCGAATACACAAATGTTGTGAACCGTTGAATTAGCTCTCAGATATAACAAGCTGCTCGTATTTTACTAATTACGAGCAGAATTATCCTATAGTCTAATATAAATTCTAGAGATACTGGTATTCACCGTTCCTCAAACATGAGTCAAGCTTCATTAGAAAATAACAATCGCTCTGAGAAATTAGGTTGTTCTTCCATTTGTAAGCGTATGCTACTTGGAAGATTCAGTCTTGTTTCTTTATCTAGTTGTCGTAGAGTTTGCACAAGCTGTAGATGGAAAATGTGTACTTTCAAATAATGACTGGGGTTGCGGTGGAATGTTGTGCATTGTACAATCATTTCCAAACATAAATAATACCTCAAGCATTTGTTAGGGCTATTCTTAATTGTTTGATAGCTTGTCATGGAGCAAAATCTCGCTACGGCACAAATTATGTAAGGTCGGGTATATCCATACGCTACTGAGCTAGCTATCGATGGAGCTCGAGTTGACGATAATAGAGCGGTAACTTTTATTGGGAATTGTAGTTGTCACTGATTTCAATCTCGCTACCGCAAGGATTTATTGCATACTTCGTAAATAAAGGGATAAATAGTTTTACCTGAAGCAGAATAGGAATTCTACAGCAAGTTGCATAGTTAAAGAAGCAAATTAGTCCACATGGCACAATGCGGTAACTTGTTATACAGGTGGTGGTCGTTTTGACTCCTCTGTATACTCCCGAATGGTTATAACCCCTACGAAGGCACTTAAAAACATTTATGCTCAAAAGGTGGATCCAAAACAATATTTTGTATGTGATGGAGTAAATCTTTTCGAATCCACCCGGTTTAAGACTGAGTAGGAATTAATTAATATTTTAAAATTCCCTACAAACTTGTGTAGGGAAATTGAGTTTAATTTAAACTTAATCAGATTTTCTCGTTATGACTGACGAGGAAGTCTACAGGTGTAAAAAACAAATTGGATACATAGCTTAATGAGGGTTTGAACTCAAATATTCGTTTATTGCAGTTTGAATAAAGCTTGGTTTACTAAAATTAAGCCTAAATGGTATATAGCTACTTTTACACAAACGTTCGATAGATATTTCAAAGTAGAACACTAGAAGTTGGCTGTGGGTTGAATAAAGTTTGCGTCGTCCTGAATTACTTAAAAATGTGGGTGACCCGAAAAGCAGCAAATAAGAAGTTCTGTTGCAATTCAGCGGTACAGTGCCCGGTAATTAACGGCTTTATTTAAATTAATTAGGCGAACAGTTACCTGATGGTAACAAGAAAGTCGGGTTTCGCAGAATAGCTGATATACGTCAACGCGGACGAAATAAAATGGAATATGCTTGTACGAGGTACATGTTCCTGTTGTCGAGTTTCTAGCGGATTTCCAAGACGCTGCTTAGTTATGGGTTCCTAGGTCATGCAGCATTCATTTCTCTTTTGTGCGCAAGCGTCGGTATCAGTTGAACACCATTCCTAACTGCGAATCTTCTACTTTATGAAAATTTAGTCGGAATATGCGTAAAATTTTTACGAGGACCAGAAAAGGTGCACTTCAGAAAAAGAATATATTTAACCATTAACTTCTTACATCTTGCCAGTTTTTATTATTTCATAAAAAGCGAAATCATACGTAGGTTGTATCCGTTGCTTCTGGTCGTTGTGTCGATAATCCTGATGATGAATTTCTCGGTGACGATCAACTCAACCTTCCTTAACGTTAAATCGGCTTTATTTTTATAAAACTAATGAAATTCACGGAGCAATTACATGCCACCTTGTAATCTAAGAGGGTAGGCTGAGAACTAATGTACACATGCTTGTAGAGCGCGAACAAAACAAATAGCAAGATTGGGCAAAAAGTACACTAAAGTACAATTCTTAGTTTTCAAAACTGAATATTTATTTGAGCCTAACACATTTCTCCAAAAATGTAACAAGTTTTTCCATTCCGTCATTGAAAAATTCTTCCGACTTTTCTCGAATTCAAGACTTGACAGCTGCTTTCTCTCATCGTCCGACGTGCAATGATTACCCCCGGGGCCTCTCTTGTGTATAGGGAAAATAAAAATCGCAAAATGCAAGATCGGAGGAATGAGGAGGGTGTGGAATCTGTTCAAACTTCAGCTTTCGCAGAGCCTCTCCAGTTGCGCACGAAGTTTGCGGACGAGCGTTGTCGTGCTACATGGTTATTGTCACCACGCTGCCTCTAATACGACAAACACAACGTTGGAGATGTTTTAAAGCCTGCATGTACTGAGAAGGATTTACCATTGCCCTTCGGTTACATAAACACGGTGAGTATCCCAAAACACAGTCAAAAGAAGTTTTTTTTGCGGATGGTTGCCCCACCAGTAAGATAAAAAACCTTACCTAGGTAAAAAAAATCAGACAAATATGAACGAAAACGAACCCAAAGTCGAAAACCAACAAGAGATCTAAACCTAACTTAAACCTGAATACTAAACATGTACCTAAACCTCAAAAAAGAAGATGTACCCATTCGTACGCAATACGATCCTAAAGCAAATCGGCAAGACTAAGAATGTTAGCGGAGCAACTAACAACTACACGAACGTACCAAAAGTCAAAATGTACCGAAATCCAACCGACACTCGTCGAACCAAAATGGTCATCGTCCAAAAGAAATCAGCGAGCACCTATAGCTCAAAATACTGACGTTTCACGCAGAACAGAAGGACAACCATCGTCAACTCCTTGTGTGTGTCACAAAAATGACAAAGAAATCGTACCCAAGCAGCAAGGTAACCGAACACGACGCAAGTGGTCTAAAGAGACCCCTCTAACAGCAGCATCACTACTATTTCTGAAGAAAGTAAAAGTAGCGACGGCTCAAAGTATCGAAGACAGTTCTGACTTACACAGCAACGAGTTCGTCACGCAGAAACGACAGCATTGGCCAAAATAACCCCAAAACGTAGGCCGGGAAGTTGTAAAACCGTTACCACTAGAAACCAAACTCGATACGGCCAGAAAAGTCAGCCTATACCCCAAAGAAAGGATAATTAAACGGAAATGCAGCAATCCCAAAGCATCGAAGAAGTCCTATTAAGAATAGATCAAAAGCAAAACCCTGAACCAGAGTAAGTTCAATTCTAGCGTTCTTCGCAGGCGGAAATAACAAAGAAAATGACCAAAGCGTAACAAAACTCACGTCACAAGTAAGCGACCGAAAGTCTAAGTTGAAATATGCCCTGCGGGAAAAAAAAAGTTTAAATTAATACCGATGTCAGTGCCGAAGGCATGACCACTAATACTAAACTATGAAGATCACTACCTAAACTAACGTCGAGATGTCGTATGGACACGACGACAACATGTCACAACCTAAACAACTATGAAACACAATCAACTAAACCTAATTAAACCAAAATAGGAGAATATAAATTCATCAAAATATAAGCAAAACACAGAATACCTATAGTACAAAAATACAATTGTCAAGTCAAAGAAATATGTTAAGTAAAACATTATCTATTCGTCAGCAGACGCAGAAGCCTTCAAATCGGAAACTCGAACTCTGAGTACAGGACACAGCGGACAGCAACACTGTTTGATCGGCGTAGCCGACATGCGTATCTCATGTTCAAATATGTCAGTAGGTCCCAAAGTATTCGCCAAAGAAATGACATCTAGAAAGGATTTCGCAACAACCACTTCCAATTTTTCTGCCTGAGCAAAAGAAGGAGAAGAACAACAAGTTGAAAGCTAAACAGTTAAAGTAATCCAAAAAGAAAGAACGAAAGCTAAAAAGTTAAAGGAATTTATGAAGAAAGAAGGGAAAAAACCCAAATAGGAAAAGCAACAATTCGTAATGTCTAGAAGATAAATAAGTAATGGTGATCATAAGCACAATTCAAGTCAAGCTTGTTACAGTTTTCGCTAAGACTGAATAACTAAGAGAGGGCGTAGTGATTAAGAAAGGGGTGCCTGCAAGCACAAGAACAAAGAAAAGGAAAATTACCAGCCGAAAAGGAGTTCTTGAGTGCAAAGTAATCCAAAAGAGTCTAAAACTAAGGCAAAATATTACACAAGAGATTTAAAGAAAAAATACAAGAATCAAGTCGAATTTACTCGAAGCAACCAGAAGGAAGCATTTGAGCAGATCAAACCGATTAAATGAAGCAAGCAATAACTGACGTAGAACGGGTAAGCACTACGAGCAGGAGTGAAGAAAAAGATGAACTTAAATTAGCATATGAAACTATTCAAGTAACCAAACACAGGCCGTTAGATCCTAAATAATTAGCTACGAGTTAAACAATTCTACCCCAAAAAAAAAGGTTTAATTGACATTAAAGCGGACGTCCTCGAATCAATTAAATAAGAAAATAATGAGGAAAGACAGTTCAACCCAAAGGCAACGAAGAATCGAAAATAAAACGAAATAAGTTCGTGGCCGAAAGCAAGACCAAGCACTCGTTAACTTCGCCGTGAACGGAGTTGACAAAAGAAAATATATGAAGAGAAAAGTGAATAAGCTATATTCTAACTAATAAGATGTTAAAGAAGATTCAAAACATTAAGATAAGTAAAGGAATGAAAAATTTAAAATTTAAATTCGAAGAAAGTCTAAATGCAACAAAATAAAGTTTACTAGAGTATTTAGATATTGACTGGAAAAAGGATAGTAAAAAGAGAACCGAAAGAAAGAAGAAGAAATATGTCTCATACAAAGCCTGAGAGCAACAAATTGTTTAGCCTAGATGGAGAGAAACAAATTCAAAAGTAGTAAGTCCATCGCCTTCTACGATGCGCAGACCGACCTGCGGTTGCAGTATTTTTAGACCGCCACAACAC
>JAHWXV010249034.1:0-16046 GCA_024586415.1 Phrixothrix hirtus | reverse complement strand
ATATCTTGTTGATTGTACTTGTGGTTTTCATGTTAAAAACTATCTTATTTTAAATTAATTTGAATTTGATTGATTTTAAAATGAGAGGTTTTGAACACTGAATTTTAATCATATTTGCCCTGTTTTTGACTTTTGGCCCGCTTTTCGTTGATATCTTACCAGCTGAAAAAGTTTTTGCATTACATGCTCATAGTTTTTGAATCAGATTATCAATTAAAGATTACTGCTTACGTTCAATATGCCTATCGGAGACGACGTACAAAAGTGTAAATACTTAGCATTGCTAGTTATATTACAATGAAAGTAATAGCTGCAAATAAATATATTAAAATATCTTAGTATTATAAACAACTTTTCATTGTAGAATACAATGTATGCTTTTCTTATTTTGTATTTAATTCTTGAAAATTAAAAGATTTGAAATGTATTTACAGCCGTCCCTCCTATAACACGGTTAATTCTATTAATTCGTACCGTGCTATATCGAAACCGTGTTATAGGTAACTTTCTTATTTAATTAATTAAACTAAGATATAATATAGAATAATATAAAATTTAAACTTATATATAATATAAATCAAGGCAATGCGTACCGTGTTGTATCGAAACCGTGTTATACGAAACTTTGAAATAATATAAATCAAGGCAATGTGAAAACTATTTCCAAGCTTGAGTAAGCGTTACATTTTTATCGTTTTCCAGTACTTCGAAAATTTTTTAAAATGCTAGTCATATATAGTATGCCTTGAGTATTGAAATGATTCCTTGATCTAATGGTTCTCACAAAGAAAATCTTAGATTTTTCTGTAGCAATAAAGTTGGCGATTACCCTTATTGAACTCAACTGAAAAAAACCAGTTGGGAATTCCCCTTATTGAACGAAATTGAAAGAAAATCCAGCGGAATACATATTCAATTTTTGAAATTGTGTTATATCAAAACCGTGATATATTAATTTCAAGTTTTGTACCGTGTAGTATCGAATCCGTGTTATAATCGCAAATTTAGAAGTGCCGTGTTATACGAGGGACGCCTGTATACACGAACAACATATACAAGGTGAGCAACATAAAACCGAACCCATAACGTAATCGTTGCAGAATCGGTAGAGTCACTAGTGCGACCAGCGGATGTATATGTTACTACTGATTGTTGTTGCCGTTCGTTAAATAGTTACGTGTCTGTGCAGTAGTGTGACTGCAGTTGTACTGGTGGATAGATAGCCCTGATGTCGTATTTCATGTCAGACGAGGCATGGTTTCATTTATCCAGCCATGTTAATTCGCAGAACACGAGATATTGGATGACGAGATATTCAAGCGTCCACTTCATGGTGAGGAAACTGGTGTTTGGTGTACCGTTTCCGGTAATCGTATAGTGGGACGAATATTTTTTGACCGAACTGTCAACGCATAAGTTTACCTCACAATTTTCGAATAATTCTATGCGCAATTAACTGATAATGAAAAAGAATAAAACTTCTCCCAAAAGACGGAGCAACGTGTCACACACCAAATGTTTCATTGAATCGAATTCATGCAGCTTTCACAAATGAATGAGTTATCAGCGGTGAACAGTGACCTCCACGTTTCCCAGAGTTGACTACTTGCGAATTTTTCCTTCGGAGACACTTAAAAGAGAGAGTTTATGCATCCAATCCCCACAATATTGTTAAACTGAAAGTGAACATTTAACGAGAAATCAACCCGATTGACGTTTTGAGTCAGACGGCCCTCAATATGATCAGTCGAGCACAAAAGTATATCGATGCCCAGGCTAATCATTTTGCACGTCTATTGTAACATCTTTTGTAACAATAATGTTAATAAATGCAACATTTATTATTCTTAAAATTGCATTCCAACATAAGCTATCGATTCTGCAGTAATTACGTTATGGGTTCAGTTTTATATTGCTCACCCTGTACATACATATACAGACGTCTTTAGATCATTTATTTACTAAAACTGTCAACATGAACTTGGAGTGAATGTCAAAGTCTCGCTAACGCAGTACATATTACAAATTACTTACGTAATCAATCTTTTCGGTTTTAGTGTATGTATTGATTTTTAGTATTCACAATATTTTAAAATTTTTCTAAGATACTTCAATTATGAAATGTAATTCTTTGTCAATTTTCAAAATTTTCTATATATTACGTTTAGTGGGTATAAAGCAATTATATTTTTAATCCTAAATTTAATCATCGTTTACTTCATATTTATTTTTTACGAAGTTGTACCACTTCATTGTTTACGATAATTTAATATTTATCATTGCGAGCAAGTAAAATAATTATTCGGCGCAACAAATGAGCGTCGCACAAACATATATAAGCGCCAGCCAGTTCAACGTAATATCAGAGAGGTATCATGAATTTGCATTTCTTGCGTATCTTGAATCATAAAATTCTAAGTATATGAAGACGAAAGATAAAAAATGGAATACGGGTGCCAGTCTATCTCATATATAGGATCTAAGTAGCATCATAACGCTGAGCGACAAACAAACGACTTTCGTGTACTTACTCGAAGCTAAAAACTCAAGGTTAAAGGTAAAACATAAATATTAAGTAACTGGTAACCAAATAAAACAACAATTTTAAGGAAACGCATATGAAACGGTTTTATTCATACAATTGTGTATTTTCGGTTGCTTTAATTTTCTTTATTAACAATCAATGATTAAAACTACTTTTTAAGATAAATATTTTTTTAAACGATTAATTAGTTAATAAATATATTTTAAAACATTTTATTATTTTCCATTCACTCTAGTATGTAAGTAGCATGTATTTGTTATAGAAACGATATCTACTTGTAAATGACATTACAGCTTTTCAAAAATAAACAGATGGATGGCCGTCTTTGTGCGCAATAGACAATAATATAACGCAGTTACGTTTCCTCCTGTAATAAGTTTACTCAGCATGTGACAAATAAAAAAAAATGTGTTCTCAAATTTTTTTTATTGTTTCATTCATTTATTTATACAAAAACTTGTTTATTCCTATTCATAAATTTTAACAACTATTTTATGATATTTATGCATAACCATACATTACTCTCCAATAAGTAAAAACGACAAACGTTATACTTTAGCATCCTCATTGTGTGCTTGTGGTTAGAGATTTTTTCGCCTCATTTCACACCCGTTTCTTTTTCTGGAATTCCTAAATTGAGAATGTAACCGATATATTCAAGAGTTGTATTTAGTAAGCAATAGCAGTAATATCCTGAGAAATAGTTAAATGAGTTATAAAAATATTTGATAAACAATAGTAAAGATTTGAACAATATACAAGGGTGAATCAAATACTCGTATAAACCAAACTGTTTTTGCAACTGTTAATTAAACTAAAATTTTCAAAATCAAACGGATATTATTTTTCTCCGTAGTTTTCCCTAACAGTAATGCATATTTGCCATCGGATTCGCAATTTTTTCATTATTAAATTGGTACAACACAAAGTTCTCAACGCCTACATCATTCTGTTAAAGAAATAAATGTAATATAGCAATAAAATCTATGCAGTAATAAGCGCGCATACTTCTTCGTTTAAACAAAAAAAGTTCCGTTTAAATATTCAAAGTATTTTTAGAGATGTAGAGTGTTTTGTGAGAATAAGTTAGATATACAAAAATGACGAATTTTATACCTAGTCAAAAATGTTGTGATTGTTCATTTCAGATGGCAAGAGATCTATTTAAAAATACTATAGAGGTTTGAATTGATTTTACCTTAAAAAAAATTTTTTTAAAGAAGGACGCGCCTTTTTATTTGTTTATTACTCCACTAATATACTCGTAAAATTGCTTAATTAAAATTTAATTGGAGTACATCGTTCATTTTTATTTTCATTTCGAAATCTTCGAGTTGTCTTCTAAATCCAATAGTACATTATTAGAGAAATTGACATTTTATACATGCTGATACTTTAAATACATACATACATACGTTCATATACAACGACCGAATAAATAATGAGCAAGCTTAACTTGCTAATTATTTTTATGCAGCCTTGCCTCACATCTGCTGTAAGTATAAAAATAAATTAGATACTTTGTTATTTTTAGCTGTTGCTATATATTAACGTCAAAAAGACTTCAAACGCTGTTTAAACAAAAAACCGTAAACCACTTTATTATGAACGGATTTAACTAAATTAAATAAAAATGGAGCAAATTGATTTTTACGCCGAACATCACTTTGATGAAGGTGTTTCCCCACGAATTTGTGAAGCAATTGATTTAAACATTTTTATAGCCTTCTCAATATACAAAATTAAAAGCTATCTGAAGGGTAGACAATAGTAACCATTAAATGGCGTTGCTACAAACGCGACAATAGATTCAAAGGAATTTTATAAATGCCCTTCGGGTGTAGCTTTTAAAAGTAAAAAGGTGATGAAAAGAAAATTAGAGAAAGCCGTTTATGAAGGAAATATAATTTTCAAATGATTAAACGCTTTAGGCAAATTCCTATATGTTTCAAGTTACTTTGTTTTAAATACATTCTCTATAGAATTCGTCAATCTGACGCTTACACATTTAATCCAAATAAATATGAATCAAATATACAGAAATAAAAAAAATCTGGTGTAAATTATTATTTACGTTTATTTTGGAAATGATAATTGAAACGTCACCCACCCAAATTACTGGACATGCGAAAGGCTGCTTAACTCCGGAAATTTTCTCTAATAACTTGTTTTAACCCATATTTTCAGAAAAACTGTTAAGTTCACATAAAAAGGCATTAAAGATGTAATAACCGTAACAAGTTTTAAAAAAATGTTATAGGTATTTTCGAGAAAATCGCAAAAAAACTTAAAAATTGCAAGAATAAAGTGGCACTTCCAGTTATTTAATTTTAACTAAATTCGTCACGTCTCATGTACTATAAAATTTCATTTTTATATGATGGTTAATTTTAAATGTTGTTCACAATTAATACTTTAAGTACTTCCGGCTAGTCGATTTCGAAAATTTATTAGGGAAGCTGTTTAGTTCGTATAAAACGGAATAAAGAAGCGAAGAAAAGTTTTAAAAAAATAGTTATAGCCGATTTCATGAAAATCGCAAAAAACGAAAATAAAATAGAACTTCCGATCATTAGATTTTAACCAAATTCTAGATTTAACATACAAAGGTAGTTATCGCCCCAAATATAAATTTTTATTTAGGTAGGACTTAGTTTCATAGTTATATTATTAAGAGTTAACGATGAAAGTACTTCCGGTTATTCGATTTACGGGAAAGTTTCTGAGAAATAACAAACTATATGAAAGGTCATTTTAAATGGGTAAGAAATGCAATAAGTTTTAAAAAATTGTTAAAACCGATTTCGAGAAAATTGCGAAAACGAAAAATTCGGAAAATACCTAAAAATAACAGAAATAAAGTTGTACTTCCGGTTAATCGATTTTAACCAAATTCTGTATTTAGCATGTAAATGTAGTTAGGACCCCAAATATGAATTTTTATTTATCTAGGACTTAGTTTCATAGTTATTTGATTCACAGTTAATGGTAAAAGTACTTGCGGTTACTCATTTTACGGAAAATTTTCTGAGAAACCGTCTTAATTATATGAAAGTACATTAAATGTCTAAGATAATGTGCAGCAAGAGTTTATTTATCGTACTGGACATTGCCAAGCTATAACTGGACGCCATTTCGAACATTTACTTTAAGTTTCAAGAAAGAATATTCAGGATTGTATTTTTAGTTAAAATAATGTATTTAAAATTATTTATATTGGTGCATACACATTAAAACTTTCATTAGAAAAGTAAAATTATTAAACATGACTAGAATATAAATCTAATATTTGAACTCATTTGTGTCAAAAACATTATGAAATGTATAATAAGATGTCTGATTGTCATTAAAAAAACATTCGATGACGAATAACTTTGACAGTTGAAGTGAAAAACAAAAAATATCACAAATATAACTCGATCTTGTTCAATCGTTTGACATGTCTTAGCGTTTCCTAAAATATTATTAATTAAAATTTTATCAAATTTAATCCTTTACTTTACGGATACGCGGTATGTTTATATAACTCTTAGACTAAATTTTAAATTGGTTATGCATTGTGGCAATTAAGATTTGTTTTTAGTCCAAGGTTACATTTACCAAATAATTTATTTATCATGATGTAATACAATTTTACAAATAATCTCCTGCCTTATTCAAATTCGAAACAAGAAATTTCTATATTTCTTTTTATCAAGACCGTAAAATCTTTGTGCCAAATTTTGAATGTCCACCCCTAATTGGAAGCGACTTTCTGTTTGTTAAATTTTCTTGTAAATAGAGCTCTAATAACTATAACTGTGCCAAATTTCAAATGTCGTATATCATACCTAAGTGACCGAGAGCGCTGTTTTAACAATATTTTATTTCTTCCATTGTTAGAATCTTAAAACCCATAACTGCGTCAAATTTTAAATTTGTATGTCATTTAAAAGCAACCAGGATTTTTAAACAAACAAATTCATGCATTAATTTTATATAATAGTACAGTCAGTCTTGTTAGTGTGGTGGATAGCACGCTTACTTGTCCGCTCCAAGGACGTGGATTCAAAGCCGGTCGAGATCGATAAATTTTCCAAATGAAACAATTTAGAACACGCTTTCTTGGATAATGAAGTAAAATTGTAGATCTCGTTTGGTGAGTAAAAAATAGATACTTGTAGTAGAACTCCTCCAGATTTGGCAAAATTGGCGTGGTGAAATGACTAAAGCAGCTGAAACTAAGAGGACCAAGGGATATTTCGCACTCCGAACTCTCAGCCACAAAATAAATAGCGTATATTAAAGTCGTTCAATAGTTTTACTTTCAAGGATAACAAAAGGCAATTTGATTTAAGTCAGGTTAAGTAAAAACAGTTACTTTACTAGAAGGTTTTGGGTTTTAGGTTTTTAACCAACTTCATTAACTAGACGTCTTACCATTGCTTCAAAACTTTTTTGGAATGTGTCTAAAAAGATCATAGTGATACAACTGCGCTTTCTCTTTAAATTGTTTTAAAGCAGTTCTTAAACCTATTTCATGGAAACATTCCAGAGTATTCAAGTAACGTGTGTTCCAGAAGTCTTAGAATCAACCCTTGCCATGATTTTGACAAGGTAGGTACTTCCTTATTCCACATACACATACGTCGGCCATTATGAAAATAACCTTCCACAATAAATATCTTTTAATTTCGTATGAACATTGTAATAATTAGTGATAACTAATAAAAATTACATTTGTTGGTTATTTGTATTGACGTTTTAATTTTAATACGTGTAAAATAAGAAAGTCATGACAAGAGTTGATTCCAAGACTTTTGGGACACGTTATTTGCCATGCCATAAACGAAACGTTTCAGAAATTCTAGAAACGTTTCTTTCTATCTGAAATTGTTACCTTTTTATTAAATTTACTTTTGAGGTTAACAAATTTTTCATAAAGAATCTACAATATTCTTTAATTCTTAAGGTAATCATAGTTATTAACTATGCATCATTTGAATTTTTTAAATTTTTGGACTCCTGATTTAATGTCAAATAAATTTTAATGAACAGGCAACTTGGTTTATAAAAATAAAAGAGATGCCAAATTTCTCATTCTAATTTTCTAATTAACATTACTAACATTAAATTACTGTATAAATTAAAGTTGAATGGTAAATTTTTTTGGTAGATTTAAAAAGAATTCTCTATCCTTGCATACCTTTTAAGTTTCGTAATTTCATATTAAAGTTCTTAACTGTGGCTTTTTACATATTTCGTTACTACAGCTTGACCAATATTAGGTACAAATCTGATGCAAATGTTTTTGTACGTGTCGTAGAGTAATATACCGTTACAAACATCAATATTCTGTCTTCCTTTTTAATAGAAAAAGTATAGCGTGATTTTGTTTACATAGACGTTGATTTGTTGCGTTTGAAATCAGGTTTTAGGACCATCGATCACCTTTTCCGGTCACGCTACTTGCAATACTTCGTAGTCAATGATGTATTTTTCGAATACCGAATGCCATTCTTTATTATTTAAAAAACGTTGTATACTGCTATATTAATATGTATGACCTAGTGGGGTTTTGCCATTAGGTAGTGCATAAAACATACAGGCGATTATCTATTAACTGGTTTCTGTATGTAGGCACCTATTATAAGTTTTTTTGTGAAATGTAAAATGTACGAGTTTGTACATTTTTCGAATATTTTTTCCATTCAAGTATATAGTAGTCTTGTGTGGGAGTTACAGCAATTTATTAATAATTTCAAATTCAATGCATCAATACTCTATATTAATAAAACGTAGTAGCTTCTGAAAAATTGTAATTGTGTGAGCAAAAATGTCCCTCCGCATTTACCTCAGAGCTTTTTTCTTTTGATAAAAGTCTTCCCCGCTAATTATTTACAATATTTTTGAAGGGAGATGTAGAAACCATTTAATATTCATTATAATTATTTAAGTAAGTGTATGAAATCGTTTACTAAATTAAATTTTAATTAACCGTGAAATGTAAATTTGTATGTACAGCGTGGTCCAATTTCGGTAGGATTAAATGAGTAATTTTGATATTAATGGAGATGGCTGAAAACGTATTAAGCACTTATCATTTTCTTTGTGTTTATTCCATTGCCAATAACAAAAATCAAATATTGTCTTTTGTTTTTATATCGGACATGGAATATAAGAAATGACAGATTTTATCAATGCTGTGATTTTTATTTTTCTTATTTATCTTGTTTTAATAAATACCAAAATTGTTACACAGAACTTATTATTGAAAACAACTGCAACATACTATATATTTTTGGAAAGCGTGTAAAACGGATTATTTTTTATGCATGGGCAACCATAATTTGCATTTAAAATATGAAAGTTTGCGTCAATACAGGTATTATCTATAAATTTAAAAAAGGTTGTTAATAATGTTGAAATATACATTAAAAAGTGTCTATTGAATACTAACTTACTCTTTGGATTACTATACAATGAAGCGAGATAGAACATTGTTGAAATCTATCATTTTCATTTTCTGTCTATGAGGTAAAAACAAAAGTGACTATCTGATTTCTGTTATCTGCAATGGACTAAGCCCAAAAAACAATCATGTTTTGATTGGGGAATGCACTTTTTTCTGTATAATAAAAAAGCTAATAATTAAAATGTGGTATGACAAAACAGGAGAAAAACTTAAACATTTCAAAAGTTATTTGGGCATGTATAAAAAATCAATGACCTGCAGACTTTTTAAAGTTAAGTATTTATACGAGGGGTATTGCATATGTTTCGGGAATCGAGTATTTCCGTCGTTGTTAGAGAATCATAGATGGCACTACCGTAAAATTTGACATCTTTTAGGTTATATAGCATTGACAGTTGATTAAAACATCGTTTGGTAACGTTTGTATTTAAGAGTAAAATAAACAACTATCGACAAAAATGGAATTAAATCGCGAACATTTTCATGCAATGATTTTTTATGATTTTAAAAGTTATTTAACTCAACGACAATGTATGGATCGTCTTGTTTCAACTTTTGTTAATGATGCAACATCCAAAACAACAATCTATCGCTGGTTTTCAGAATTCAAGTTTGATCGCAGTAGTTTCAGTGACGAATTTTGTGAAGATCGTCCGCGAACTAGTGTTGTTTCAATAAACATTGATACTGTGCGTGAGATGATTGAGATGGATCGGTAGTGACTTGCCTTGAAATAGAATCGACCGTTGGCATTAACATGAAACAAATATCAACGATTTTGCATGACCATTTAGGTGTGAAAAAATTATGAGCCCGATGGATTTCACACAATTTGACGGAGGCTCAAAAAGTGCCTTGTGTTCAATGAAGCAAGGAAATGCTGAAAAAATTTAAACGTGGTGCTTCAAATTTGGTTTATAACATCATTACAGGTGACGAAACTTGGATTTATTCATATGAGCCAGAAAAAAGCAACAGTCACACGTTTGGGTGTTTCAAGATGAATTGAATCCAACAAAAGTTGTCCGTACACGAAGTGTTTCAAAGAAAATGGCCGCAACATTTTTCAGTGTTACTGCTCACATTGCTGCCATCGCTTTAGAGAATCATCGCACGTCAATGCTGATTGGTATACAAGCATTTGCTTACCGGAAGTCATCAATGAAATCATAAAAACTAATGCAAAACGTCGGATCATCCTGCATCATGGCAATCCAGCGTTACATACAGCATCACAAACTGTCAATTATTTGAAGCGGCAAAAGGTAGTATTAATGACTCATTGTCCATACAGTCCGGATTCAAGTCTAAATGATTTTCTTTTATTCCTGGTTGTTAAAAATAAAATGCGTGTAACCCATTTCTCAACACCTGAAGATGATGTGGAAGCATTTAAAACTCACATTTCTGCTATACCATCTTCGGAATGGAAAAAGTGGTTCAACAACTGGTTCGAACGCATGCAAATGTGTATAGATTTTAAGGGAGAATATTTTGAAAAACAATAGAAGCATTAGTTATTGTATTTTCATTGTGTTTTCATACTTATTCCCGAAACAATTGCAGCACCCCTCGTATGTAAAAAATGCTAAAAAAAAAAAAAATGTCAAAGTTGGTAAAATAAAAAAATGTAAAAATTATTAACAGTATTTATTTAAGAAATTCTTAAATATTTAATTTGTAAATTGTAAAATGAATGCAATTAATATTATGATAATTTTATAATATAAATACCTAGTTATCTATAAAGGTTTAAGAGCACATAAGAAAATAAAATTTTAAACTGCAAATAATACAAACATGTCTAAAATGAAAAACTAATAATTAATCAAGGAACAAAATAATGGTTTATCAAAAACGAAATTTATGCAGTTAAAAACACAAAAGACGTTAATCAACACCTTTTAATAAAATAAATAAGAAAATGAATAACTCTTGCAGACATTTTGTACTTTTCGCCCACATTTTAAATGTGGATGGAATGTACCAATGGCGGGTGGTTGAAGTAATAATTTATAATAAATTCGAACAAGAAAGAATGATGAACAACTAGTTTGGATAAAATAACACTGTTTATTTTTATTATTTGGAAAAAAGCTACCAATTTTAAAAAACTCCAATATTTGAAAAAATAGAGTATTAAATGTTAATTTAAGTATAACAAAATAATTTAATACAGGTTCACTATTTTCATTGATGTTTCTTAGAACTTGTTTTTCAATCATAGGAATAAGAATGAGTATTTTGAGAATATATTTTGTGAAAGTAATGAATTAAACAAAAGTGCAAAACTTCGTTTTGAGGTTTCTATAGAATAATCTTTAGTCATAGCTTCTGTGACTATTGTAAAATCAACCTTTCATCATTCTATTTTTTGTTGTATCTTAAAAATGGGTTAACAATTATTTCCAAACTAAAAAAATCTAAAAAAAAATTTTCGATTTAAGTAAAATATGAGTATAAAAATTAGTGTACATTTAGTTGGAATAGAATACTTGCAAAAGCACACTACAGAACTGGTGTAATTATTCGATCACTAATGAGAGGTTTTAATATTTTAAAGATGTAACACAACTGCATCTTCCTACACATTTGTAGAGTACTATCTGTAGAATCAAGGCCATTGATGGCTTAACAAACCGGCAGTGTGATTCAATCTGGCTAACTTCTGCATTAGTAGTTACATAGAATAATCACAATAAAGTAGATGTTAATTGCATTTGTATTCTATTACATTATAATTTGAGGCATTTTCCAATAAGTTTTATTAAGAATTAATATTATTTCACATCAATTTACAAAATTTTAGAGAAAAATGATGTTTTTGCGATGAGTGTTGTAAATGTGAGACAGTTTAAATACCATTTTTCAACAAGCTTTGAATGTAATGGTCAATATGTTACTGAAAAATTATTCCAAAAGAAAAATGATGAATTATTTAACAGAAAAGCGAGAAAAGCAAAAACCCTTGCAATACACTAATTGTTTTAAGTATATCTATTTGAGCATATATGTACATCAGATTCTCTCAAAAATAACCACCACTATGAACATAACAGGTATTAATTTTTTTGCATTTCTTGTTATTTTTGAGATATACAGTTAAAATGATCAAAATTATTTTCATCATATTAAATACTAAATGCATTTATGCATCGCCATGGAATATTTTCAAGCAAGTAAATTTAATAGTCATTTAAAGTTATTTAAAATAATAATTTACTAACTGGATTCAATTATTGTTTTTAAGGCAACACATAACATTAATCAATTTTTAATAATACTTTATTTACAAAGAACTTTAATGAGATGTCTGTTATTTAACTGTTCTTGATGCAAAAATTTATCTACATTCACTATTTAGTTTTGTTCTTTTCTAGATTTTATTATTGCATTTTCATTTCTGTGCAATTGATGTTAAATTATACACTAATAAAAATTATTATTATACTTCAAAACAAAGATTTTTTTTGTATCAGTGTGATTGAACATGTAGTAAAATATTGCCTATTGAGTGTGACTCACTATTGACTTGCTAAGCTATTGGTGACCTAGGTAGAATAGAAAATACTATCTATTACCTATTATTCTAACTAAAAAATCACAATTTAAAGTTGTCTCAAATTTTAAAAATATATATTTTCATTATTATTATTATATAGTAGAAATTGATTGTAACGATTCACAAAAGACTTGAAAGTACAAGTAGTTTGGAGGGACCTTTATGAGTAGCTTTTAAAACCAACTATTTATGTTTAATTTATTAAAACATTTAACAATACCTTCTTTTGAAGTATAAAGTTATTATCAAAAACAAAAATTTTTTTATTTAAAGAATTTCAGAACTTTTTAAGTTAAGCTTATATAAAGATTCAAAATATATGAATTTTAATAAGTGAAAATTGAGTTAGCTGAACGTATACTATTTAAAGCATATTTATATTATAATAAAACTTTGGGAATTTTCTATTTCGTTTTATATTTAATATTCCAACATTTTAAATTATTTAAAAACAAAATTTCATTAACTAAACAAAATCAAATATTTACTTAGCAAATGTTGAGAATAAACTATTCCTTTTGTTCTAATAATTTTTTTACTTCTTTAGGCCTGAGGCATTAGATATGCTGAATGATATAGCAATGAGGAAAATAGGAAATCATGAAATGTGTATGCGTTCTTCATCTCCTAATATATCACCCAGAAGATTAAGGAGACAGACTTGTCCATTAGACAACAACCAAATCGTAGATCCTTCCAACAGATATCTAATAACTGAAGAACAATTTCATGAAGGATTATTTAAAAAACCATCCCAACCATTAGAAGAAGATGAAGACATGTATAATTCTCTATTTTCAGTAGATTCGGACGACTGTGATAGACCGTCTCGTCCAAGCTCTTTAGATTTATGTAATTCAAAAGGCACTCCAGTAATAACTAGAAAACCAAAATTTAATTTTTCTTTGGCACATAACGCTTATGAACTCAATAATCTGGATCCTGAAATTCTAGATGCTCCTAATCTAACATATAATTTAGGAAAGGATGATGTCAAGAGCACTGAAGTAGAATGTAATGATAGTTATCCCCAGGAACCAGTTAGTATGCCACATATCCCATCAGATAATCAAGCATTTAGTTATAAAAATCCTGCCTATCAATCTGCTCATCCTCCTTGTGGAGTAGAAATCGTTGATCCTCCTAGTGTGGAAGAAACTTCTAAGGCTGTGGATAATAGCAATATGAAAAAATGGAAGGGTGTTGTTTTTAATTCTGATGAGGATGCTAAAAAGGATCATCCTCCACGTAAAACAAAGGTTGAGAATGAATATGAGGTAAACTATTTATTTAATTTTATGAAAAATATTATATTTTATTATAAACTGCAGATTCTTGCTATAGAATTGAACAGAGGATGGAATAGTAGATTAGGATTTAGTTTGCAAGGTGCAGCTGGAGTTACTTATGTCAGCGCTGTTCATGCTGATAGTGTAGCCGCTAAAGATGGTCGTTTAAAACCTGGTGATCGTTTGCTTAGAGTAAGTTTAACATATCTATTTTTTTATTGGTTTAAATAATTTATTTGTAGGTGAATGATGAAACTGTAGAGAATATGACTACTAGCGAAATAATAGATTTACTGCGTATTGTTAGAGGTCCAGTATGTATTGTTGTATCAAGATGTACATCAAATCAAGACTGTATAAAAAGCAATGCTGAGAATTGAAACCATAGTACAAGAGATATTCTAAGCAAGAAAATTTATCAAAAAATATATTTGCTATTTATGAATATATTATGTGACACTGTGAAATGTTAATTAATTGAAGAAAATTAAAATACAATAGCAGAGCATTAATTTCAAGTTTCAAAATAACGTGATTTAAGTTTCTTCAATATATTATCATAAACACGCAAATTTTCTTATAGTTATAGATTTTGTGATAGTTATGTAACTACTGATGTTTGTTTTTATTGTTTATTTTAAATGAAAGTTTGTATGGAATTTTAATTTGTTGTATGTGACTGTTGTATATGCTGCTTTATTTATGTAAGTGCTTTTAATTGTAAAGTTAAAATTCTCTAAAGCTGTACATATATTAAACAATTCTAAGAATTCCTTATTTTTTAACTAGTCTACACATTAAAATAAAATATGTATTTTATTCTGAATTTACCTATTTAAAAATAACTATTTAGAAGTCTTAGAAATACCAAACAAAGATAGAATTGTGTATTCATCTAGATGAAACACAGTATCTCAATTGATAATTAAAATTGTAAATAAAATTCTAAATTCATGCCTATACATTAAATGTGTTATTTTTAAGAAAAATTAAGAATCAAAACTATATATTAATATAGCGATATTGACCATGTATAGAAAACCAAATTGTTGTGATTTTTTAAACTCTGTTCAATTTTGTTTTGTAACTGATACTGTACATGTGTTTTGTTTTCAAAACCAAAGAAAGTTAAATAAATGCTGTTACTCTATAAAATGCTATTTTTCTGTTCTGTATTAAGAAATGTATAACTTTATATAAAGGGCTATTACCGACTATTGACAACCCTGAATGTCCCAAATAGGCAACCCAATTTACACTTTCATAAGTCGCTACTCCAATACAAAAACATATATACCTTATTTGTCATATTTCCAACTGTCAATAATTAAGTTGTAATATTTAAGCTACTACGAGTATAATGAATTACTAGTAAAATTGGTATTCACCTTTGTTAAAGAAAATGTTTTAATAAAGCATAAAATAGTAGGATATAAAATGAAAATAAAATTAACTGGAAAAAAATCAATAAAAGTGTTAATTACCTATTAAATAAACAGCTAATATAAATTTTGCTCAAAATGTCGACCTCCGACTGCTGCGCAGGCTGTAGTTCTGTTTAAAAACAATCATTGTACATGTCGTAATGTTTCTGGTGTTATTGACTTACATGATTCTATAATCCTTTCCTTTAAATCATCAACATTAGCAAACGGAGTTAAAAACACTCGATGTTTTAGCACACCCCAAACGAAAAAATCGAAAGGACTGATATCGGGACTTTGTGACGGCATGGATTAATCGAACCTCTTCCTATCCATCTATTTTCAAATTCAGTTGATAAAAATTGCCGGAAATTTTGATGGAAATGAGGTGGAGCACCATCTTAACTGGAACCACAGATTTTGGTGTGTATGAAGGTTCACATCTTCCAGCAATAACGGTAACTTGTTTTGCAAAAAATATAAAAACATTTGTCCATTTAACACCCTTGGAAAAAAGTACGGCCCAATAATATGCTCTCCTAAAATTCCACACCAAACATTTAAGGAATAAATTGTTTGAAAGTGTGCTACTCATATCCACTTTGGATTTTCTTGAGCGTAATAATGAGAATTATGCCTATTAATACAACCGTTATTTGTAAATGTTGCTTAATCTGAAAACATACACTTGCTTAAAAAATCAGGGTCGTCTTGAACTTTTTGAAGTATAAAATTACAAAATTCTAATCGTTTGTCAAAATCAGGCTCTTTT
>JAHWXV010249004.1:0-14979 GCA_024586415.1 Phrixothrix hirtus | reverse complement strand
CATACTTGTGCGTAGTAAGTTAAATAAATATTGCATCATAATTTAAACATAAATAAGCCTCCTAAGGTAAAACAAAAGGTTGCATTTTTTAATTTAGCTAAAATCGTTGCATGAACAACGAGAACCAAGGAAAGTTTGATTTAATTTTTATAGGATTGAGGCAATATAAACAGCAGCTGCGAAGATTAAAACAAAGAATCGGTAAGAGGGGGTAACCCTGAGTGTTTGATCATTCAAAAGAGTCTCAAAATCAAGCCGGGCAAAACAAAACAAATTACGCAGGTACGTACAGAAAAATTAAGAATAGGTGGCGGATCTGTCACACATAAAATTTTAAATTTACAAATTAAATAAAAACGTGGGAAAATTGAGAAATTCAAAAATTACATAGCATATAAATATATGCAAGCCCAATGCAGGGCATTCAAAAAGCTTAATAAAATAAATCATAGCAATTAATATTGGCCAACCAACGTGGGGCTATATATATAAAAAATAAAAAATTTATAGCAATATGTATAAAAATAAGGCATAATAAATTAATTACATATATGTACATATTACATCTTCAAAATTGACTTCACATTTATTGATGCCATTAAAAATGTTTCCGGGTACAATTTCGTAATATTTGCAATCCGCTACGGATAGTTTGAGATGCTTTCATAATTTCTCCGTTGGATGGTTTTTTAGCGGGTTCTTCATCTTCATCTTATTCCATACCTTCTATAGTTTGACCGGCTTGGTTGTTTAAGGTTTCTTAATCGATAGGATATTCAGTGGTAATTGAATCATCATAAACCTCGAGATAATCGCTTAACATAACATCGGCAATAATTTTATTGAATTGGCATAATGCTCCCCACGATTTCTGTACGTCGGAAAGTGATAATTCATCAGTTTCTTCCCATTCATCAGAATTTTGTTTAAATCCTACTTTAGAAAAACGATTTCTTATAGTCAACTCAGTTACTTCACAAGTCCACACGTTTGTTAGCTCTGAAATGAATTGCTTTGAATCGATGATTTTGTCAGACATATTTTAGTCAATTTCATTAATCATCATCATTAAAACACTCTTACAATAATGGAATTTAAGGTTTCTGATTATTCCATGATCCATTGACTGTAGTTTAGAGGTTAAATTCGGAGGGAAAAAACAATGCCGTATTTTTAAGCTTTCTTGTGACTGTAGAAGGATATGTTGGGCAGTTATCCACAATTAAAGCGATTTCCCCATATTATATCGTCATTTGCTTATCTAGTTTTAAAAACCGCTGTTCAAAAATTTGGCCAGTTATCTAGACTTTCTTGCTAAAATAATAATCCACTTCAAGCGACTTGGTCTCTTTGAAACGACGTGGATTTTTACTTTTCCCGATTACTAGCGGTTTAAGATTTTCGCTTCCTGCCATGTTCGCTCCTAATAAGACGGTAATTCTTTCTTTTCTCTGCTTTCCACCGAAGAATCTATCATTTTAGAAAGCAAGCGTTCTATTAGGGTTACACTTGAAGAATAAGCCAGTTTCGTCTGCGTTGAAAATGTTTCTTGCCTCGTACCTTCCCAGAATCCTCTTCAATGTTCGATTCTTCCATTGATTACATTCTTCTTCAATAATAATTTTTTTTTACCACAAATCATTTTTCCAGCAATTCCGTGCCTTTCTTTAAATTTATCCAGCGAGCCAGTGCTTTCTTGGAAATTTGCAAATCCAAGGGATTGTGCAAATTTTAACGCCTTTTGCTTAATTAATGTTGCCGAAATTGGCCGGTCCTTATTGCGATTTAAATGGACCCACTTTAAAACTGCTTCATCTAAATCGTCGTAAACGCAGGTTCTCACACGTTTCGCCGAAGGTCTTGCATCATTGGATGGTTTCAAAATTGATTCGAAATTTTTAATATTGTTGATAAACTACTCGCAGCAATTCCAAACTTTGCCGCAATGTCTTTTGTTTTTGCACCTTTATCGATTTCCTGCGGCACGTTAACTTTTTCACTAATGCTGAAGCACCTTAGCTTTAGAATTTTTCGTAATGTAGGCACACTAGAACTGTTCGCTCTACAAACTGAAGATAAAACAAAAATTTGCAACGCAAGTTTTCAACTTTAAATGCTAGGTGTTCCTATAACCCTAATTAGGAAATTCCTTTTAAAAATTAGGTAAACAATAAACAAATACATAAAAGGGTCTTTCAAAGAAGGAATAAATTCTAATTGTATCTCTTAGAACATTCACTTAGAAACTCCTTTTCCATTCAACAAAAGTATTTACGTAATTTTTAGATGCTTAAAAGAAGGATTAGCACATTCTATTCTTTGAAGATTCAATTTTTAAATATATATATATATATATATATATATATAATAACTTCGTTATTTAGAAACCGTTTTATGTGTAGTGTTGACTCAAAAAGTAGTGTGCATTGCAAAAGTTTGTTTTATAGAGAAATTTGCTATATAGAGGTTCGTAATATGGAAGTTTAACTATATAATAATATCGAGGAAAGGTTAAAGGACATACTTTGCAAGACCTAGGTATTGCTAAATGAACTAAAATGACACTAAACAACATACAAGTGTATGTTGGCCTAGATTTTAAAATTATCAGAATACACTTATCCGCAATTAGCAACCACAATATATCAAGTACTGCTTTAAATCAAAGTGTTCCACATTAGAAATAGCATCAATCATTAAATTACCGCAAATAATTTCCGCTCAAATTTAAAAAAGGTAACTTAAAGTTTATCTTTTAAGAATCGATAAAGTCATATTTTATCTTACAATGTTACAGCGATGGCTTTATTTTTAACAAATTTATAGTTGACTTATTTTCCTGAGTTCAAGAGTATACATTTTCTAACAGCAGTTAGTACTTGTTGTCCTAGTTATGAAGAAGTACAAATAGAATCTTATGAACTAAAATACGGAATCTAGAATGGTATAAAGTTTACATTGAATACTTATTATAAAGTTTACTGGAAATACTCTTAGCAAACTTCTCTTTGTTGTTCATCGCGTAGGTCATGAAAACGGTTATTTTATACAATAGCTGCTTTCAACAATTTTAATAATGTTGACGTTTGAGGCAACACGTGTCGGTTAATGTGACATACAACCAGAAATATTATAAATATTAATTATGATATAGGGAATAAGAAATTAGTAGTGAATTTTTCCACAATGCCAACATGGTAGGAATGTACTATGTTTAATAAATCATCAAGGAAGGCTTAAAATATATGATTAAGGCGAATTACTAGCATTTATTTAGATAAAACACAAACGTCTACTACAATTTTACTTAAAACCTTTTTGAAAATTTCCCAATTATATTGACAAAAATACTAATTGACGACACTTTAATTAAAAGAATATACCAATTGTATTTCATATTTTTGAAAATCTCTACTAATTCAACATATTTTGAAAAGTAACAACCGAAATAATTTAGTTAACAATGTAACACAAATTAGTTTTATGTTTAAAGGCTTTGCAGTTATGGGGGGGGGGTCTGAACATTGCTTATTTTAAATAATAATAAAAATGTTCGATATCGATTTTATTGCAACATTGCTTATATTAATTTGCGCTTCCAATTAAGTACTGTAACCACGAGACGTCACTGGACTTTAATTCGTTTTACTTTATGATTTTATTCTAATAAACTCGTTTGGTTAACATTTATAATTGTATAATTTTTTTTCATTCATTTTGAACTACAATTGAAATTAGTAATTTCGGATATTCTTTTATGCTATTTATTATACAATATTCTTATTTCAATTAATTTTACCTATGAAAATTATATTTTATGAAGGCGTTATCTAGATCACCTATGATAATATCTTTTCTAATGTATTGGACCGCAATTGGGCGTCTTCGTTTTGTCATCCTTTAGTTTTACCGATGACCCATAACATGCGTACTAGGGATTTTCTTAATCACAACGATTGAAAATTAAAGAACAAAGAACGAAATAAATATATTGTGTTGTAGAAATAGTTGTTAGGAATAATTTCTGTGAACTAAAAACGGTACATCCCTAGAAAAGCAATTTAAACTCCCCTAAATATTTGATTTGCAAAAATTGACGAACTTCCCTACATTCTGATTGCGATAGATGCCAAATTAAGTACAATGGGTGCAGATACTCCTAGCTGTCAATTGTGTGGACCTGCTCGATATGCGAATAAGTATATATGAAGTTGAGCTAATTGGAGCTAAGGCATCTTTGTTTTGGTAAACACAAATCCGTCTTTCATTTTTTTACAATTAAAGTCATATTTACACTAGCTAAGTAACTTCGGATTAATTTTACAATCATAAGATATTCAGTAAAATGCTTGTTATTTAAGGTATGTAAGTTATTGTTGCTCGTTATAAACTTTAGTGGCAGTAAAATCATTGATGGGCTAGCATCGTTTTGTAGAACAGCTAACCATACTAATAGTTCCCTGTCCTTGCACTTGAAAATCTATTAAATACATTCACACAATTAAGAAATGGCGTTGCAACAAAAGACACTGTCAGTTAGTGACATACAAGTTCACATTTCTATGTAATGATTGTTGATTACTATAATAATAGATAAGTGTGCACACAAGGTATTCGCATATATCCTATAACGGCACGAGACGCGCTTTATGCCCCGGGGGCTGTCAGAGATGTTAATTTCCCTAAATTAGCTAGTTTTCTCTGGCCATCATAGTGGAGATAGGGGGATTCTGTATTTGCGATGAATTTAATTAGGCTAAGATTCAGGAACGACTTATAAGTCCCAAAAATTCGGAAAAAAGTCGTAATTAAGAGCGCCACTTTATTTTAAACGATAACAAAAAAGCCAAGAGATCTGGTGTTATAGAAACCGGGAAAACAAGGAACCCGATCTCAGAACCTTTAAATCGAGAATTGTATGAGTACGTACTTACTATATGGTGATTTTCGGGTACACCGCTGGGCTCCATCTTCAATCAAGTTAAATTTAGACGTAGTGTATAGAATTAGCTGAAAGAAAGTATGTGTTACTACAACTATGGGTTTACATATATGAAAAATAAGATCTTTCCTTAAATATTAAGTATAATGATAACAAAAAAGTGAGTTACAATTAACAATTTACATGTCTTTCTGGAAGGGAATAAAGGATACTACAATTTTGTATACCTAAATCAAGGGAACCTTTTTATTACTACTAACTAAACTAAATCCAAGATGAACAAGAAGTATTGACCCTAAAGACCTCGAAAACATGAACAGTTACAAACTTAAAACATTACTCTTTGGTGTCTTGGAGACCTTCAAGTTCCCGAAGGAATCAAAAATAACAACCGTGCTGCCTACAATATTCTACTTATCGTACGCCACGTACAGCCTTGTTGGACTCTAACCCTTTGATTACGAATCGACAGGTAAATTAAATAGACCAAATTTCTACCGATTTGATCCCCTGGATACTATTTGGGTTAAAGTTTCAAATTTTTGCTCTAAGTATAGCCTGGGCACGGAGTACGGAATGCGACTTAACATTTCAACACTCAGGCCTCTACTGCCTGATAATTCAAGTTTTCTGCTTGAAATTGCAGGGAAAAAATAAGAAGGGCTGACGTTTATTTTTAGACTTGCAAGCCTTCTCACGGGAATTGCTGAAGTAATATTTTTAACAAAAATGCCCCTATATTTTACAAAGCGTAACCTGGGATTTTCGAATTTTAATAATTATTATTAAAATGGAGTTGTACCATTTACAAATTTATGGTTGTAGTTTTGGCATAAAAATGACGCTGGTAATTCACCAATTAGATTTTACTATTACTACACGGATGCATGTACCGGGTGTTTCCAAATAATTGACATGTTGCAATAATTTCAGACGTACTTACAATCCAAATAGTTATACTAAACTGAAATCACCATCGTCACGACCCTCTCTCTTAGTTGGGTTTTTGAATCCCAATATTTCGATTTCCATATACGAGTTATAAATTCAACTGGGAATGCTAAGTAAAATAACAGTATAAATCAATGGTAATTTGTATCAACATTAATATGAAAATAAATATACTACTCGATTTAGTTCTGAAATAATCTCGTTTGTATAAACTTACAGGCTTCGTAATATAAATGAGACATTGTTTCCTTTACACACATAAAATTTGATTAATTTCGCAGGTAACTCATTTTGCATCGTAAAACTACACAATTCTCAGAAGTTCGTAAGTTTTAATATTGCAGAAGCTATAGTATAAACATCGCAAAGCCGTTGTATAGTATTGAGTACGCTTTCATCTGTTATAATACGTGCCTGACAGCATATAAATCGCAAATTCCAATCAATTCTATAAAGATTTTCTATATACCATTAGCCATTTTCACCGCACTAATTGTAAACATCTAAATTCCAAGGTAAACAAGCAAGACATTGGAATTAAGAATAAATCGAAAATTTTATCTGATGATTGAAAGTTTCATTGAAAATTAAAAGATACCATTTTAGACTTTAATGATCCAGATCAAATTACGAAAGCACTGCGTGGAAGGCGACAGTGATATACAAGGAAACAAAAGCAGTCGCATACAACGAAAAGTAGATATGTAGTATAAAATAGATGCTGTTCATTATTTCAAATAGATCTAGAAAAATTTAATCTGCTACCCAGATAGACCTATCAAATTAACCAAGGCGGTAACCATATAGAGCATGTTTTACTATAACAACTTACAGAAAAGAATTCTCCTGCTTATAATTTCATAATGTCACAGGCTAAACTGACAACAACGCATATGGTAAATAACCACGAGTATTTAACCAAGGCCGGCAAAGCTACAATAGAGCGAGGCGTGGTTTGTCGATACTTGCGAGGCTAAACACTGTAGAATCAAGACAAAATCGGTAAAATGTGGTTCTCAAGTCGAAACTGCAGTCAGACGGTGTTTGCGAAGCACCCTATATATCACAATGTTAGTGACCTACCTTGAAAGTGTAATGGTATCAAAAGCTGAAAGAAATATACTAATGCTAAAAGTGCTCACTGTATATCTGACGACTCTTGTATATCATGGAGTGCTAACTTAATTATAAAATTGGGGTGAAGCCTCCTATTTATGTTTATTTAGAAAAAAGTGAAAATACGATGATTCTTTTGATACGCCCTGTATATTAAAATCGATTCTTATCATTCATAAGAGTCTTGAATTCAATTTAATGTCAGGCGCAAATTTAAGTTGTAGTTCGTTGAAGGTGAACTACATAAAGGCTGGTACTGAAATTGACCATCCTGTATATCATTAGAAATTGAGATAACTTAATTTTAAGTTATTCGGAAAATTTTATAATTACTTGAAACAAATGCTTTATAACTTTTCTGTTAGTGACAATTGTGAAATGTGCACAAAACTTATTGGGCGCGCACTATATGAGTATCACTTCAGGTGAACTTAAGTTGTCAGTAATAAAGAAAGAAAACAATAATTGAACACAAATAAGTCATATAATAAACCTTTAACGTCCACACATTTATACATAAACGGATAATTTGCAAAGATAAAATATATGTATACCTAAAGCAAAATCATACTAATAAAACACACACAAACCTGTGGAAGCGAGATTCGCATACAGGGTATTTAAAAGAAAAACCTAAATACGTTTCCAGGTAACTGCAAAATATCTGACAAATTAAAGAAGCGCATTTAGCTTGCATTGGCGTCAATTGTGTGAGCAAACACAGGTTAAACACTAATCATGAAATGGGTACCCAAACTATCAAAAGTTTCATTAAACAATTTAAATTACTATAATATAGTTATAAAATTTACAGAAAATTAGATTGCAACAATTTACACGTATATGAATATTTTAATAATCAAAAATGTTTATTTAATCAGTAATTACTAATAAGTCATAATCCATTCGTTTCAATCCTTTCAAAATAAGTGGAAGCAACAATGTCTCTTTTATTACGTTAGGTGAATTTATAAACTAAAGTTGTCTTAGTAAATTACTTTAAAAATCAAAAAGTGGCGGATCCCCTTCTTTAATATAGACAAAAGTACGTGGCGAGTACTTACTATTTTTGGTGTTTCTAACGTTGCTAAACTTAAGAGAAAGCCGCCCTTGTGTATTAATTACATAAAGACCACTCTCGGGTAGAACTATATGGAACGATATCTGTCTGAACCTTGCTAAATTTCAAATCCCAAATTATTTCTGGAAACCCCAACCAACCTCAACCAATCCCCTAGTGGTTTAGTGAACTTTGACAAAGATAGTTTTAAAATCTAAAAATTAAAAATACAAGGCACTATTCTAGATAACTTTTCCCTCCACAAACTGTGCCGCTTCAAACCTGATGACTAACTAAATTTTTATTTCTCTCTGAGAATCTTAAAACTTCATATTTCCCAACCCTTTTGTTGGCGTTGGATATCTTAGAAAATTTTGTAGTCGTATTGATGCACAAATAACATTTAAACAAGGTTCTCGCTTTCTCATATACATTACTTATTTTAGACTTTGCTTGTGTAATTTTCGCACGGATTTGTAGCATACAGCTCACCCAGTCGCGTGCCTCAAAGGTACTATACTGTTTAATCAGGCGTCAACATTGAAGTCACCGTCTGTGAGAATACAAAATAATTGACTTCTCTAAATATCACGAATGTTTACTATATATTTTTGCAATGAATAAGCATATATAATACGAGTCGAATCTAAATTATTTTCTATTTTAACCTATTTTCTTCTTGGGAAAATGCTTTCTTACTGAATTTAAAAGAAAACCTACTTTAATTAAATTTATTAAATACGTAAAGTGTGCAGTCATTCGCCCATAATATATTTTATTATTACTTGAAGTTTTACAAAACGCAGCAAGGGCTGACAACAATTAAAACATGAACTACAGCCCAACCTTCAAACTAATTTGCTGCTAAGAAATTATCGAGCATTAGATAACACGATACCGCAGCAAGTTTGTGGAATTGTTTCCAGCAAAATCACTAAATTTGTTACGAAGGCTATTTTAGATAGACATTGTAGTGTTATTAGGAGAAACAAACCAAGAGATGTTAGATTATAAGATTAATTAGGCTAGAGAATTTAGCATTACAGAATCAAGTAACAGTTTAAAGGGCTTGAAACAGCGATGGTAAATGCTAGTGGAAATAAGGAATTTACAGCATTAGGAACAAATAATGAAATTACAAATTTAAGTATCACATAAATGCTTCTTGGGTAATACGTAGAGTAAAAAAGTTAGAGTTTAGGTACGCGCGTCAAAGAATGTAGACGTCTTGACACGTTCGTATAGATAAGGAAAATGAGTAGAATAAGTGTTAAGGATTATAAATAAATGGAACAGACCTTTTGTTCACTAAGTATTAACTAGTGGTACATTCATTAAATGAAAAAATGCGCTCCCCATTCTACCTGTAGATTGCACCCCTGGATGCCACAGCTATTGCATGTTACCCCTGCACGTAAGAGAAGGTTTTACAACATTATATCAAAATCGTTGTTATAACATTTGCATGTAAATTTAAAATTTATATTCCCAATTATGGTTTCAATAGTATTCATAATTCTAGTCTAAGTGGAATTAATTTAGAGCTGCATTCGCGAAGGACATTGCTCTTATTGGATATCAAAAATTGTGATGAAATTGTGCAGTTTACATCAGATACTACTCAAAGTTACACTATAC
This sequence comes from Phrixothrix hirtus, assembly GCA_024586415.1. Taxonomy (NCBI): domain Eukaryota; kingdom Metazoa; phylum Arthropoda; class Insecta; order Coleoptera; family Phengodidae; genus Phrixothrix; species Phrixothrix hirtus. Next base: position 5,272 of record JAHWXV010249004.1, on the reverse strand, counting down.
CGCCAATAATATTCGCATAAAGAAAACTATTATTTTCTTTATATGTTGCTTTACGAGAAAAAACTAGAGCGCTTGGCCCCACAGTTAGAGTAGGTATGTTTAAAGCAGGCAGCACTTATTTAACAGCTTCAAAGTCAGGAAAGCTATTTTCCGAGAATTGCCAAACATGACTAAAAGAGAAATTTTTGTCAGTTGTGGAAGATAAAGCTTCACTACTATTAAACTCTTGAAGCGGATATTATCCAGTAAGAGTTTATACCCCCACATAAAGGTATTAATCTAAACGTTATTCCAAAAGGAAAGACAATACATGCCTGTAAATTTTTGTTCGTCATTTTTCAGAAGCAACAATGGTATTATCAAATTACGGTCGTTAATGCACAATCAACTGTTACCACTGAGATTTTATGATCTTGTTGGATCCTCGTAATTAACTATAAAAAATTACACTATTCTCACATCAGAAGTTGCAATAAGTTAACACTTATTTCAAATTTCTAAAATTATTGTATATGAAAATACCCTAACAGCACCTCTAAGTTTAAAACGAAGTTTCTAAAACTGTAAAATAAAAGCTTAAAAGGGCACCGTTATAAAACCGCGGGTTTAAATATAAAAATCCATAGTGTAAAAGTAAACAAAAGATAGAAGAGATGTAGTTAACCCCTCGTGACAGCTTCGACCAAGATCCTTTGGCGTGTTAACATATAAATTCCGACAGACGTAGCCCTAGTTAAAGTATTCTCAAGTGTTAAGATTCATATCTTAACAGAAACCAGAGATCAGAGCTACGCAGGGAATAGATAAAATGTATAATTTACAAGTATTAAATGTACCAAGGAATTAAGGTAGAAATAAGTTTTAAAAAAATGCATTTCAAATATGTTCATATAAGTAACCCCTAAAAAAGGGAAATATTCAAAACCAAATACATAAGTGAAAGGTCATATCACAGTTCAAATATCTAGGTAATATAAAGAACATATATTGTGATATCCGAGTAAGCACGTCAGCACAAACGCAATAATTAAAATGCAACTAAATCTATTAAAAAAACTTTCTGTGTCATTCCTTTACCTAATAAACTTTTATTATAAACAAAAAAGTCCAAAATAAAGATTAAACAGAATAAGGATAAGACAAACAGCAAATTATAGATTAAGTTACAGCAGTACCTAATGTGATAAGATTTTTAAAAAAACAAATTAAGTTAAGCTAATATTAGAAAATAGCGATTTGATGTAATAGACAATATATAATTGTTACAAAACTACTAGACAGCAAAAACTTGTACTGTAAATCCATTACGTAATACGAACGACACGCCAAACATATGTATATAAACATGTCGTTTAGTGAAAGTAAACGTATCGTAAATCTGACTTTTAATTGAATAACTGCGATTTCCTTTCAAGTTCCAAAAGCCTATAATTAGGGTGGTTGAGGCTAGCCATCCCTTTGAAAGCATCAAAGCGTCTAGAGGGATTAATATACACCCCTTCAAAAATCCAAACCTTTTTTGGACAACAGAGTAGTTGAGGCTGGCTACTCCATTCAAAGTGTGACTTCTTTCCTCATAAGACGCGAAGTTTCGGACAGTAAAAAGTACCCGTATCATTAGTCCTTCGAGCCGAGAGTGAAATAAATTACCGCTGATAAGTATCCGCTGCGTTTACGGAAGGGTAACGCCAAAGTAAATTATAAATTTTCAAATTTATAAAAACTGGAAAAGTTTTAAACCAAGTTCTTCAAACGCTCATATATAAATAAATTAGGGTCCAAAAGTTTTCAGACCTTATATAATTGAAAATACCTACGAATTTTAGCGTGTTTTTCAAATAAATTGTGGCTTAGAAGCAAATTCATAAATCCTAACTGGAAAAGGGAAAATTATCCAGAAGGAAGAAATATTATCTAAATCGAGCTAATAATAAATCACAAATTTAAAAGTTTTAAACCAAATACAAATTTTTGTAACGAATCAAGGACTAAATTTACAATTTACTATTAATCGCAAAATTTAGTATACGACGCCCATTCTATCGGTTGTTTGCATTTGGTAGGTAGAAAGTGCCAAGTGATCTATCCGAAAAAGGTTATTGCATTTCTTGTATAACGTTTTCTGTAGTATTTTTATAATTGTAGATGTAAGATATCTGACTGCATAATATTTTATATTATTTTTTTATTTGAATTTAAATAAATGTGTAGAACTAATTTGATTGGTACTTAATGGAATAAACGTCGTCCATGAATAAATTTTGGTGTGACCCATAAATTTTAAAATAAATAACTTAAAAGTAAAGTGTAACATTTACCTACAGGTAAAGAAAGTCGGGACAGTAAACGTATTGTGTCCGGAAGAGGGTATCGCCGTAAGGTTTATTTAAATAATAACGTCTGGAAATAGCTTGGGTGCCTTTACTAAAACTTCAATATTACATTAAGTCAAGTACGTAATAAAGTAACTTCAATAGATTGCTCAATACTGCCTCAGTGGTAACCAACAATCTATTCAAACGTATTTGGTATAAATGTTGATATATTTCAGAACGACCTCTTGAATTTGAAAATCCAGTATAATCTTGTAACTTGAAGCGTGCACAACCTAGCTGTTGCATGTGTGGTACCCCTGTTGTAATTAGTGCAAGCTAGTTTAATGAATACGTCATTATCTTAATAAACATCGTTACCGTAGAACTCTGAATGATTACAATTAGTGCCATAAAAATGGCTACTAACAAACTTATAATATTTGTTGTATTTATTAGCATTTGCCTTAACTATGCTGTCAAGCATATAAGATGACAAATGAAAATCTTACATAGAAATGTGAATTTTGAATAATGGGAAATATGAATTCTAAAAACATTCATATGAAAAATGACATTTCAATTAAAATTTTGTAAATGTTTCTTTAAATACCTATTATTAAATATGTAGCCATATTTAATGACTAGAATAAAGATGTAACTTTAAACCCGATTTACTTTACTTTATCTATTTAAAGGGCAGTTTTTTGAAAAATACTATAACACCTCAAAATTAACTTTTATAAGGGCATTATTTATTTATAAAATAGTAGGTAAGTAAAATATTTTGGTGTTGGACAAATTCATAGATTTTGGTGGTATGGCTAATATTATTAAATTAATTTTGCGAAGACGATAGTAGCATTCTATGTCCGTTAAAGAAACATGATTTCTTTATATTTATTATTTTTTACAACTCTGTTAGTATTTTGAAAAACGGAAAGAAAACTTCGTTCAAACTGAGAACGAATTTCTTCCCTCTGAAGGGGTTGAAGTGCCCCCAAAATGCAAAGCTGTAGGCAATTTGGTGAGATATACCTGCGATATAGTTTGTTTATCGATATAATTATCGCTACCTTAAAAAAATTGAACTATTCGAAAATTGAAATAAAAGATTCAGCCTATTCGTGATTGTCCCCACGACATTTCCATTTCCATGGAGCGGCATCGCCACTGAAGTACTTAACTGACACACTAATAATTTTTATCTATTCACTTAGATTGCTCTCATATAAAAGCCGTTCAATCACCCAATCTTTCATAATTTTAGTGATCATCTTTAATAAATTACAAAATCAATTTCTTTACTTAGCAACACTGACTACTAAAATCAATGCAACAACTCATTCTGAAACAATAGTATCGCTACGTAAACCTGAATGCACATCTACAACACAAATCTTCTCAAAACCTTCCCGTAATCAACTTTAAATCGCCATTCTTACAGGAACCTCACAATAGACTTATAAAAGTCCTTACAGTTGCGCAGATGCTAACTGTCATGGTTTAAGCGAGAGACATAAAAGTGTAACCTACACGTAAAGTTAGATGCATCAAAATAGTTTGAACAAATTTTGAATTTATGAGAAATAAAAACATTCTTCCTAGGCACACTGATTGCACATACTTTATCATTTGACATCTACGATTAAATCCCACATTTCCTGCGACGAAAATATCTTAGTGGGTTGAAGGCGGAACCCAACAAATATCTTTATTATAGTGAATGGACTGTGTCACTTAGGTAGAATCTGAGCATTTACAACATTTTAAAGATAGATGGCGTAATTTGGTAAGGCACTGCAAGCTATAACAGGCTGAATAGATCTTTGGGCCATGTACGTTATTAAAAATGCCGTTTACTCTGAATTACCTCGTAGCTCCGGAAGCAACAATGGAGAACATGGGGGTTTTACGGTGTTTGTTCGTAACAATTGGGCTAAAAACTCAGGACGCTTACGAGAATCAAAAATCGGGGAAAAAGACGTTATCTTTTTTGGGTACCACCTTATCTGGTTATGTGTACGAAGGGTATGGCGGAAAGTAAGCGATAAGGAATCTAATTTCAACCCTAAATGCGAGGTTCTTACTCTGATGTACTTACGAAATAATTATTTACCGTATGCCACTGGAAAAGCTTTCCATAATGTAGTTCGGTTGGACTTACAATTTGTAAATGTTTTTCCCTAGTTAGGTCTAGTATTTTTCTGTAAGAAAACTACTGTTATGCTTTATTGCTAAAATGATGTAGAATCCTGAAATAACTAGATTACCTGTTTTTAACTAAATTGCTATAATGAAAATAACATAATTTATATAGGCAATAAGAGCACATTCAGATAAACAATTACTTACTAATTAAAACTATAATAGAGGGAGGGATCCCAAAATTTGATTATTAAAAGCTACCTTAATTAATAACAAAATATTGACCACTTTTGTTAAAGGTAGTCCAGAATTATGATACTTAACTAAATTAGCTATTTATCTTTAGTTCCTAAATTGAAAGAGTTCACATAATAAAAACATACTGTCTAATTGATACTTGATTCTAGTAACTCCCCCAGCCAATGATTATTGCGTTATGAAATAGGGATTGAAAGTTAGCCCCTTAGTGAAACTTGCTGACTGATAACGTGGAAAGGCCTTAATAACAGAAAAATTGCTACTAACTTGTATTTACGTGGAGATTTGTGACTTTATCTAGCAAGACTCGATGCATACCGAATTTCATGATCACAGCGTACGTAGAGCACCTTCCAAACGTCCTACGGCCCTTCCGCCAACTTGAATGGGGATTACAAAGACTTAATCCAATCTTTTTAGATTCTCACAGAGCGCCAATTTGCCTAATTCATCACGAGTTATGTATCTATAAGTGTATATTTTACTTTATTAAATAAGCAACTCAGCAGTAGATAATAAGTACTTAGAACTAAGATTAGATAGGAGCTTTCAGA
>JAHWXV010248955.1:0-11103 GCA_024586415.1 Phrixothrix hirtus | reverse complement strand
CGTGAACTTAACAGTTTTTCTGAAAAAATGCGTTGAAGCAATTTATTAGAGAAAATTTTCGGAGTTAAGCAGCCTTTCGCCTGTCCACTAACTTGGATGGTGACCGTTACAATTATTGTTTCCAAAATAAACGTAGGCAATAATCTAATCATTTATGGACACTATTGGCATATCTATGTGCATAAGAGGAAGTCGTGTGTTGTTTCACGCCAGATTTTTATATTTGTTATGTATACGTTTCACTTCAAAATTAAAATTAGTAAGTAGGCTTCTCTCCAGTGCATTCGAATTTTATTCTCCCAGATTATGAGTTTTAAAGCATTTTTATATACGAAATTGGTAACTCCTATTTTATAGCCTTGTAGGATTTGTTGGCCTGCTATTTGTGATTTCATGACATAATTCAACCTATTTGATTTAATTCGGTACCTTTATTTTATGAACTTACGCGCCTCATTTATTTTTAGTTTATCAAATTGAAGAGAAATATTGTGTGCACTCTAGTTATGAGAATATTATATTAAGGAAATGTATTTATATACAGTTTTCTTTAATGTAAAAATTGTATTAAAGAAACTTTATAACATTTTATATGGGAATAACATATAACAGTTGGATTTTATGTAATTAAATGTCAATTAATATATCCAAGTTAAAACTTTAAATAGTTTTAAGACTAGAGCTTAGACTGGCATCCAACAAAATTTTTATATACGAAGTTAACATACAAGTGCTTAAATTACCGGCAGGATTTGTAGTTGAGATGTCGCGTGATGCAGGTCCTATGATGAGGCTCGACTAGGCTAAAATGTATTAGGAATTCTCTTGCTACATTCCAAATACGTATATTTCGCGATCTTAATTTTATTTTTAAATTTATTTAAGAGCTTTAACTTATTATATGCAGGATATCACTTTGACATTGATGCGACTTTAGGTGATTTATATTATTTTAAATATTATTAGTTAAATGTAAAGTGCATGGCGACGACATTTGAAACTGTAACTACTTTTAAGGCAACGCCGCCTGTGCTATCACGCCTTAACGGCAGCAGCGTACCACCAAAACCATACCTTTATATTATTCGTTGTTTTAATTACTATTTTATTTAACAAATCAGATCAATCCTTCAGAAACTCAAATGTGAAATTGAGTTGAGCTTATGGCAAATCATAGAAACTCTACATGAACAGATGTTAGTTAATACACAATTATGTGATCACGTTACAGATAGACAAAACAAGCATTGCTTATATACTGCCTTTTTTCCTTAAATGTGTAGTTTTAGAGAAAAGTAAGGAAAGCGGCAATGCATCGTCGATTATTAATTATTAAATAAACTTTTAATCGTGGGGTGGTTAAGATATAAATAGAGTATGTCTTTTTTAATATAACTTGCAGACTTTGGGGAAAAAATTAAGTTCAAGAAATTGTGTACTTGTATCTCCTATTACATTTACTCATGACAACACACAAAAAAGATTTAATCGGCTTTAATCTATCATTGTCATTCTATAGCATTTTTAGTACATTTCTCAAATTCATTTTAAGAATAAATTCTACCTAACGGGCCACAAAAAAAGGGGGAAGAAGCGTAAATTGCTTCAAAAAGAAATTCTCAAAGTATTGTAGTGAAACTAGTTAATCGTTTTACAATGTTTATTTATTTTCACTAGAATTATAATTAACTATGTACACTAATTTATTTAAATACTTAATTATTTATTTTACAATCCACCAACAGCAAACATGTAAATCTATTTATGTATATTTATATTTATATCAGTAATGAACAGTGCAAGATTCTAATACAAACTAAACACTAGGAGAATTTAATATATTGCTTATATAGGAAAGATAATTCTAGAAACAATAGAAATAGAATATTCCAGAATATTAATTATAATAATGATGTGACTCATTGCTGACCTAAGTGAATTGACAGACATAAAGTACTGCAATGAGTCATTTGCGAATTACATCATCTATTTTATTATAAAAGAAAACATTCTAGATGATTCTAGAATTTTCCATTTACTGTTTCTAATTTTTGTTACAGTATTTATTTGACAAAATGTAAAAGATTCTTTAAATCTAAAGTATTATTTTTAATCAATGCTGAAAACTAATTGTAGCGAAAAAAATGTGAAGCTCGTTAATATAATCGTTGATTTATATTTGGACCTAAAAATAATAGACTGCAAAAGATATTTATCATTAACATAATTTAATTAAACAAAATCACTATAAATGGGTATAAATACATTCTTAAGTTTATAAATTGTACAATAAATACTATCAATACAATACAAAATTTGAAATATAACTAGATTATCAATAAAAATTAAAGGGATCACAACTTAGAATATGTTTTAAATTGCAAATGAGCATTAATAACATTAATATGTAAGATCGATAATTAATCAAGGGACCCAAAGTGCGTTTGGTACCAAAATCATAAGTTATGCACTTAAATAAAAATACGAGGGCTATCCAAAAATCGATTACGTTTTCGTCTATAGCCGCTTTGGGCGTGCGCAGCGCACCCATCTTGGGTCTGCGCGTTTCTTGGCTTAGTCAGCATCCAGCCGTGTTAGCGCGAGGTTTGTGTCATTCCCCGTTATTTCACAGTAACAGTTTGAAATGTGTGCCGCAATAGAAAATCTTGGGAGTTATCAGGTACGATCTGCAATAAGGTTTTTGTTAGTGAAGAAATGTAAACCTATTGAAATTTATCGACAACTGTGTGAGGTGTACGGGAACAACGTTATCACTGAAGGTGGAGTGCGTCAATGGTGAATTAGGTTTAAAAATGGCCGAACTAATGTACACGACGAAGTGCGAAGTGAATGACCAAGCATTGTGACTGATGAAATTGTTGCAAAAGTCGATGAAAAGGCTAGAGAAAATCACCGATTCACAATAACAGAGCTTTCACTCAGTTTTTTACAAATTTCACGCAGTTTGTTGCATGAAATTGTTTCTTAGAAACTGGGATATCCCAAATTTCCTGCAACGTAGGTCCCAAAACTCCTAACAGAAAATCACAGCGTATGGCAGCGTCATTATCATTTCTGGACTCTTACGACAAAGATGGTGACTCATTACTAGATCGAATCATAACGGAAGACGAGACGTGGGTCAAACATGTGAACTGCGAGACCAAATTGCAGTCTATGGAGTGGGGCACACAAATTCCCCAAAAAAACCGAGAAAATGCATGCAAACTTCGTTTGCAAGGAAAATTATGGCAACCGTTTTTTGGGTCAGGAAAGGCGCGCTTCTTATTGATTTCCTTGAACGTGGAACAATAATAAACTCTGAGAGGTATTGCCAAAGTTTGCAAATTTTAAGAATAGTGATTCAGAACAAGCGTAGGGGAAAGTTGAGTTCAAAAACTTTGTTTTTTCACGATAACGCCCAACCACACACGGCAAATCGCACCCGACAAAACCTTGAAGATTTTCAGTGGGAGGTTTTTCCTCATCTACCATACAGCCCGGACCTTACACCCAGCGATTAAGTCGTGGCTCGCAACGCAGCGCTGTGTTAACGATGAGGAACTGAGGGAGGGCGTGACTAATTGGTTGAAGCCGTATTTATTACTCATAATATTTGTTAGGTTTAATTTAAATTAATAATGCTAAAATGTAGAAAATTACAAATTAAAAACTTGTAGCTTTACAATATAATTTACAACGGCGCGACGATAAAAACATAAGCAAAATTTGTTGTAAACGCTCGTTAGGTAACCTATAAAATACAAAATTTAAATGTTTAAATAACTTAATGTAATCAACTAACGACATAAAATGGATTTATAACGAAACCGTATAGTTAATGTTCTTCTGCAGTACATTTCTTTGCACATCTAAGTAGACAGTAGCATTTGGTATCATGTATTATTAACTAGGTAAAAAATACTTACACCTAATGAAACAACGAATTATTTTAGCAACAGAAGAAAAACATAAATTTAAAGTTGTAAAAGTGTACGTCGCTAAAACGTATACATTATAGTCCCTGATTTTTCTACTAATTAAAGGTGTTGAATGAATTTTAGCGGTTGCAAATACTTTGACAGTTACGGCTTACATTTGAAATTTTGGTAAATTATTGTTACGTGCTGACTTGCACGAACAGAAAAGTGGAAGAAAGTATTTAAACTAGCGCCACTGTATCTTGTTACGGTTTCTAACTCAGCAGTGCTTGGTAGAAGGGGAAGTATGTAGGTCGCTGATATAACCCATTTCCTATAATTTAACCTAACACGTATAGGGGAGACAAAATATTTCAGTATAATGAAAGTAATAGAGTAGAGCGCCAGTCGTTCACCAAATTAGAACAAGATTACTACATACTTGAACAACAAAAATGCGACATCGTACGCTAGTAGTAAATCTTACCTTAGGTGTATACCACTACTGTTGTAGCTAAAATCCACCTAGCTAAAGTGAGAAGAAATTAAAAGAAAAGAAAAAGGTTTACAAGCATTTTTCAAGTAAGAAACTGTGCTACAAACAAAGTACGTTTGTTGTACCAACGAGACAGGTACAATATAATCAATAGTCATAGCAATAAAAAAGTATCAACGTTAAATTTTTATTTTCGTATTAATGACAGTGCTTCTTTGAGGGATTAAAGCTAACTATAATACGTATGTACTTCGTATAATAAACAATAAAATTGAAAATAAGGTTACAATACAAAAATTTATATGATGAATTAACGTCTATAAAACAGACTAGAAAACAGGTGAACTTTCTAGTAAGATTTGATAAATATACTCCATGCAACAGTTGTGCATTGATATGGGCGCTTATCACACACGAAACATCAAATAAATGTGCCAGGAGCGTAGGCGACGCTTAACTTGATGGCAACGTCAAATTTGGTTAGGGCTTTTCAAGACGGATCCTAGTATTACTAAGTCTAAGTAAATATTGTAAACTATAGAATATTAGTACAGCGGTTCAAATAATTTCCACAAAAACATAAACAGGATCTTTCGAACTTTGGCAGTTATCAGTTAAAACATTCCACCGGTATTTGAATAAAACATTGTGATAATGCACTTGCAGTAATTATCATATCACACGATAACGCAACAAAGATAGGTTTACGACCTTATTTGTAGTAGATCTTTTCCAGGATACACACAGCCATCAATAACGGCACCCAGATGTTATTGATCAACAGGGCATCATATCGAAGTCTAACCCAAAACGACTTCTTGGATTCGGTAGCCGATGTTTCCCCTGGGCCAGCTAATAGAATTCGAAGTGAAATTAGTGCTTATGGTAATTAGAAAACCAATTAATACCTACCAGTTACTAAAAGCAGGCAACGTTTCAAAAACAAATAGCTAATACGACATAACTTATTTAAAGTTACTCGTTGAACCTATTTTCAAAACGTACCTAAATTCAACCATATATAAAAAACTTGAAATAACGATTTTCTATCGCCTTGCATGTGAAATTCAGACAAATATATTAATTTGAAAAGACAACACTAGATTACAGCACTTCTTAATAACTAATTTAAAATTTACAGAATCTCATAAAATAATTTAATTAAATCTTTAAAATTAGATTTTTCCTACAGAAAGCAGAGCAACTAAACTTCCATAAGCTCAAAAACTAAAAGCATTGTGATATTAGGACACCACATTGAATTCGTATTTTAATCTTTTATCAATTCATAACACGCAGATACGAGGTTCGCGTAAAGTAATTTTAAATATCAAATCGTCTTAAATACCAAATTTACAAAATTAAACCGTTAAAACCTCCAAAATGTAGATCGAACCTTGATACAGTAAACGTTAAATTAAAAATCAGAAAAGTAAATACTCAAACTAGAACAAAATTAATTTTAATGAACAGACGTCATATTAAGAATCTTTATAACAGGTGTGGACAAAATATGACTGGGCATCTAAATAAGATACAGTCTGGTAAATTTAAATTTAGCAATTATAATTTCACAATGCTGATGCATCTCAACATCCTTGTTATAATCTGTTTTATAGCAAGGTTGTTTATAAACAAAATACACAATATTCACAACTCATATTTCTTGCAGGCAGTCTCCATTAATTCAAAGCTAACTAAGAAGAAACGTAAAAATCACCTGAAAGTCGCTGAAATAAAATTGTCAATTTACATTACAAAAATTTATATGTTGAATTAACGTCTATTAAAGCAGAATAGAAAATAGGTGAACTTTCTAGTAAGCTTTGATAAATATACTCCATGCAACAGTAGTGCATTGATATGGGTGCTTATCACACACGAAACATCAATTAAATGTGCCAGAAGCGTAGGCGACGCTTAACTTGATGGCAACATCAAATTTGGTTAGGGCTTTTCAAGACGGATCCTAGTACTACTATATAAGCGGTAAGTCTGGACGAAGAAGTTAAAATACGTTGCTGATTTGCTGCGCCATTTAATTGACATTTTGTCCACAAAAAATAATTATTTTGAATTACAATCACATAGACCTCTTTCTTATGCAGATTGATCATAACCTAATTAAGTTGAAAAACTAAACTCAGGCAGAATGCTTAATGGAAGCATACACGGGCTACTACCGACGCCACTAACTTTAAATTTCATAACGGTTTTATCGTCAAAACTAAATAAACAATTAATTCAAAAAATTGAATTGGAATCTGAGTGCAATCGAAACGTTTGTAATAGCGGCACGCTGTTCTGCTTCTCAAAAATTCCCTTTTTGCGTCGCAGGTGTGGTTGCAAGGTTTTGGGTGCTAGTTAAGAAACCAGTTCGTTCGCAATGCTTTCAATTGCATGACTTTAAATTTTATTACATATAAATTTAAAATTAAATGACATATTTGAAACTATTTGTAATAAATTTAACAACCAGTAAGGAAAATAAAATAACCACTAAAATTCTCGTGATTTTTAAATTTTGCGTTTGCTTAAACTCAATCATTATTTCAATAAATTAGTATTAACTTTATAATTTCTTTAAAATAAAAAAAGTTGTAAAATTCTTGAATCAGCTGAGAAATCTACATATTTTATATTTCTTTATTGACTGTTATATTCTCAAATAGTTGTCATGTAAATTCTGACTCATTCGATACGAGGTACATTTAAAAATTAGCGTCGATAACTTCATACAGTTAACCAAATAGAGTTGCTGGCAATTTTTAAATGCAGCAATATACCACTTGCTAAAGTCTAAACTAAGATAATTATTTAAAACTACACATAATTTTTAACAGCTCTTTACTGCAGACGTTTAGCAACACAATAACTGAGTGGTTGTTTACTGAAACAAACATAATATGCCATTTTAAATTCTACGAATGCGTTTTAAACGAAAATCTTTTTGCAAAAAAAGCACGAAGCTTGATACAAAGAATTATAAAAATTTTTCTTAGGAGAAAACAAGAAATATTCCTAATAACCTTCTCTTACCCCAGATCCTGGAGAAATCCTATTATTAACTTTAAAAGAGTTTTAGGGTTAGGAAAAATAGTTCAATTAAACGTAAAGTGTTGGTAATGATAATATTTTTTAAAATAAAGCCGTTAATTAAAGTCCTGTATAAAGACTAATTTAATACGTCAACTTTCAAAATATAAACTTCAAATCTTTTAGTAACAATTCAAATTTCATACATTAAAGAGATTTACAAATAAAAAAATTGATTAGTAAAACCGTTATAAATCTTTGAAATAAAAACTCAGTATCGAATACATGAAACGATAACTTGCAATTGCTTTCGCAAACAAATATTTCAATTATTTGAATGGCATCTTACTAACTAAGTTTTAATAAAATTGAGACAACACCCTACTTCGTTGTTAAACAAACTAAGCAGATGTAGAAAATTTAAACAGTTTGTAGCAGAATGCATGAATGTATCTAATAAATTATTTCCAAAACCGAATTGTGCAACAATTTGGAATAATAGTAGGTGCCTCCAAGAAAGGACCGCAAAACAGGATGGAATTGAATAAATATCCACTATAGTGTGGGGGTAAACCAGTTCGTAAAATATATAATAAAAACTTAAGAAAGAACAAAGATGTAAAATAATCAATTAATAAACAATAAACTTAAACGTTTACAACAAACCTACAGATTTCTAAATTTACAAATAAGGAATATTGTTATATACAGGGAGGTTTTAAAATCCACCGACAAACGTTCATTAACAAAACTCCAATAAAAATAGAACAGTTTTTTGGAAAAAATTGAAAATGCCTACTTTTGAGAACTGTCAGAAAATATATATACAGTGAATTATGTTCAGACACAATCCAATTTCTACTACGTATCGCAGAATAAATAACATTCAATAATATCTAATTACTGCAGCCGTATTTGTTTATTTGTGTAAAACTAACCTAACTCAACACAATGATCTATAATTTAATCGTTCGTATTTTATGGTCATTAAAAGTTATTGCAATGAAAAAGTAGTACCAGATTAGTCTAGAACATCCAATTTATTAATGTCATTTTTGTTATATTTAAACCTGTACATTGTAAAATTTTCCAGGTGCGCTATTGCCCACAATATAGTTGTTTGAAGCCGAGTTGTTCCAACTTCAAGTTATTGCGGTGTCGGGTAGCCTTGTGCCGAGTTATCCTGGCACCAGAGTCGAGTTGTTCGGTGCTAAGTTTTTCTGTACCGAGTTGTCGAGTGCCGTTTTTCCGATGCCGAGTTATTCAGAGGCGATTTCCCGTTTCTGATAATTATAGTATTAAAATTTAAAATAAATTTGGTAAAAATGCACCTATACAAGGTATCCGAAAATAATGGTAAAAAATTTAATCTAATTTGAAAAAAATGTTAATAAATTTTCGTTCAACAGGTCGAATTAAAATCACAAATACGGATTTGTTGTGCTTATGAAGGATTGGAATGCTAACGATAGCTTCTGAGTTTCTTAATTTAAGTATTTTGTCAGCTTCCAAATTCGTAGGATAACATTAATTAAAAATATATAAAATTATTTATTTTTATGTTAAAGTTCGCATGTACTAAGATTTTTTTTATCTTAATCTGACTTTTCTTGTTTGATAGATAACATAAAATAATGTTGCCAAAAAGAGAAAAAATGTTTAAATACTCCAAAAGGAAGTTCTTAAGACTCGAAATTTAAAAAGTAATTGAATTTAAAAGATATACTAAATATTTCAAGCAAAAGAATATAGACATTCACAGCATTTAAATAAATATTCGAATTAATGCAAGTGTTAAAAAAATCATAGATATTTGAATTGGTAGATTACCAATATTACAAGAATTTGTAAGCAAAATAATAGTTATCATACTAAATAGGACGCAAATTACATTAAATTTTAAACCAAAATAGAATTAGAAATTAAAAAGAGGTATGCGTAAATTAATCGAGGAACAATCAAAGTACCAAATTTATAAGTTATGAGCTTAAATAAAAAACTCAAGAAAATAATATATATGTTCCTTTGTTTATAAATTTATCAGCTGCAAAACAAAAACGTCGTAAAATTGTTTCACATTAAAAAAGCTTTCGGTAAAATACATTATTGTAATTTAGCATAAAGGTAATAAGAAACGTTAAAAGTTCAAAATTAAATTATAAGACACAATTAGGCAAAATGAAAATACTTTTAAATCATTAATTAGTAAGATGTGTTGTTGCTGCCGGAAAAACAGAAGTATAGGATCTTAAATGTGTACGTTACAAAAAACATCCATCGATGTCCCAGATTTTGTTACTTAATATTACCACCGTGAATAATCCAAATTTTGATGAGCCGTACAAGATACTACTTAACACGTCTCAACGAAATTAAATAAAAAGGCATATCTATGCGGCTACTTTCAATTAGATGTGTAATAATTTTAGTTTAGCTACAAATTTAAATAAATATCCCCAAAACTAAATGTTTGTTTTAAAAACAAAATAGTACACCGTATTAAATGATGTTAAATATATGAATTACAAATTGTAATAGAATATAGACTCGGCGTGCATTTGGTACCACCTTTAGACAATAATCTGCAATATATGGTGCGACCTTTAACAAATATAACAGTTATTTTTAAAGAGTTAAAACCGAGCGGCAGATGCCCTCTATTGTTTAGAAAATAGAATAAATATGGAATTTGGCAGAAACAGCGCCGTAAAATGTAATATTCGGAAATGAAATTGTTTTCTAAATATCTGGTGCACTTGATGGTACTCTACTAGGACG
Source organism: Phrixothrix hirtus (assembly GCA_024586415.1). Lineage (NCBI taxonomy): Eukaryota > Metazoa > Arthropoda > Insecta > Coleoptera > Phengodidae > Phrixothrix > Phrixothrix hirtus. The sequence continues at coordinate 873 of JAHWXV010248955.1, read as the reverse complement.
CATTTTGCCAACACTCCAAATCATAGAAATGATGTAAAATGAATAAACAAATTACAGAACTAGTGTTATGATAATATATTAATAGCATAAAAATATTATGTATAATCGAGTTGTCCTTCTCCGTCAGATGAAAAGAAAAGCGTTATCTAAATAAAAGCATTTACATATGTATATTAATAATTAGAAGTATTTAAAATTATTTAATGTTTTGTTTTTCATTTTTATAGCACTGATAACATCAATTTATAACTTTTAAATTTTATGTTTCTTAACTATAAATATTCATTTGAGCTAAATATATTATGCATAAAGATAAAAAATAAATTAATCAAATCTATTTGCTGTAATACTTCAAAGTATAAAACAAAGACTTTATGCTATCCAATGAAATTATAATGTATAAAATGTGTTCTTGATATACCCAACGTAAGTAATAGCACAGTTACATTCTTACTTAATTGGAGCATGTTGTATTATCTTAAGTATAAGTATTTAAATTTCAACTCCATAACAGAAAATTTGCATTTATATCTTTACTTTTATTTTATTTTTTACCTTGACAATATTTATGATTTTTAAAAATAACTATTATAAGTTCTCGTTGTCAAGTAAATAACACAAACGACTGTGTGTTAATAATAATAACAATGTCATGAAATTCCTTTTAAGAGCAACAACCTATATGTACCCTTTTATGGTATGACGTCTTGATTACTTCCCACGCTTTACTTTTTATTAGTATTTATTACTCATATAGAAGCTTTCCGCATTTTTAAATGCGTTTTTCAATTTCTGTTATTTGTTTTCATAAAATAATTATGCTATGTTTTTTATTACATATAGGGTGGTATTAAACCACGTGTATCTCTTCAA
>JAHWXV010248927.1:0-10738 GCA_024586415.1 Phrixothrix hirtus | reverse complement strand
GGTTCGGCCTGACATCGATACAACTATTCAGACAGGCAGCCAATAAAGTCAAAATAGCCATGTTAATAGCCAACGTCCGTAACGGATAGGGCACTCAAAGTAAAAAAAATTCCTTATAGTGCATAATTTATTTTAGACTTTTATTTGATTAATTATTTTTTAACCATTTAATAGTTTGTTAGGTTTTACAACATACCAAGGAGTCTTTATAAGCAATCTTTAATAAATCATTTTGAAAAGGAGCACGTCACTGGTGGACCTTTGACAACTCTTTAAATCACTGTAGATAAACAATAGTATATTATATACTGAGACGAAAAGTATCTCATTTCTCTTAATGATAAATATTTAATAATTTTTTGACACTTGCTGTCATTGATGACAGATGCGGTTTTAATACATGTAATTAATCTAAAATAACAATTGTTGCTATGTATTTGCCGGGTGGAAAGTAAATTGGTAAACAATTGCTCACTTTCGAACCTCTAAAAAGTTAGAAAGTCGTACATTACAATGATTGTGAATAAAAATTTTTATTTGCGTCTGCAGTCATCTGGCACGTAACCACAACAATTTGATTAAAATTGGGTAACCGGAAGTACCACTTTATTCTTGTCATTTTTAGGTTTTCCGCGATTTTCTCGAAATCGACTATAACGATTTTTTAAAACTTTCTAAATTTCTTAGCCCTTCTATATAATCTAGACAATTTCTCTAATACATTTTCTAAGACGGAGTAACCGGAAGTACTTGATGTATTAATTGTGACTAACACATTTCAAAAACTGAATATCATATAAAAATGAAATTCCAGACATGCGATGGCAAGACTTTTCTTAAAATCGAATGACCGGAAGTGCCACATTATTCTTGCCATTTTTAAGTTTTTTGTAATTTTCTCTAAAACGGTTATAACATTTTTTTTAGAATTTTCACGGTTTTTATATCTTTGATGCCCTTTTACGTGAACTTAACAGTTTCTCTGAAAAAATGCGGTGTAGCGAGTTATCGGAGAAAATCTCTGCAGTTAAGCAGCGTTTTGCGTGTCCAATATTTTGGATGGGTGACTGCTGAAATTATCATTCCTAAAATAAACGTAAATAATATTTTAATCATTTGTAGACGTTATTTGCGAATCTATAATACGTGTTGCCTCACACTACATTTTTTATCATCTTTCTTTTATTAAAATGAATGCTTTTACTTACACTACAAAGTATTATATTTCATTTATATGGGTATTTCTCCTATTTTGATTTTAAACCAAGATTCAGACTGTAGGGCGAGTGTGGCAAGATGTGAAGCTTGCCTTACTCAACTTACGTGGGGACAAGCATTGTCAAGACTGATGTCAACACACGCATCACCATACACAACTGCCATATGTCGATGGATCTCAACGGGTGAGCATCCCTCCTTCATCACATAAAATTATATATGAGCTTCAGTAGGTAATATAACAGTAAAACTTAGATAAACCTAAGCGATCCAAATGTAAAATTAACCATTAGTTAAACTATAACGTTTTGATAATCCAGAATAAGTACCTACGTTAAATCACCAAGTTGAGAATTCAAAAATGTTTTTAAAATAAGTCCATTAATCAAAGCAGACAGAAAGGAAGATTAGGCAAATAAACAAAATTATCACTGTAAAAATAATTTCAAATTAAAAAGGCAAAGACTACAGCCACCTATGGAAACTAAAAACATGAAACTATTACAGAAACCTATAGAAATCTAATCACAGTAAAAGATACGAACAAAAGTCACGCGTGAAAAATAAAACCTTGCACGGTAATTTTGCACATTCATAATATTAATATTTATTTTAACGAAGTTGTTATAAAATACAAAACAAATATTTATAACTATTTTCTATAACGTCTAGAATACAACTAATGTGTATGAAATAGAATAATGAAATGCATCGGGCTAAACTCTCGTGATTTCGTAAACTGGGTGCAAGCCGATGTATTATAGTATTTAATAGAGGGGACTGAGTATATTTGCTTTTGGAGATAAATTGCAAAACATGAATGCTGAAAGAAATGCTGTTTAAGCGCCACGCCGTTGTACGCAACTGAAAATTTTTCTATAGATCGGCTTGTAAGATTGTTGAACTTATAGTTCGTAATACAGAGGTTGGAACTTGTAATTTAAATTTCTGAAATAAAATACAATTGATTAATTTCAGTAAAGCAAGAAATGTAGAAAGCAATAAAAATTGATTTATATAATCCTTGTAAGTACAGTTTCTGATAATTTTGAATCTCGCCTAATAAAAATTGTACGATGTTTAAAACAATTATCTGAACTTACGAAAGTAATTGCGATAATCTACATAGCATAGTCTAAGGCAATCATATATTTAAAATACGATGACCGTGTTAAAATATATAATCTTTGCCACAGTTATATACTAACTTATTTAATTTTTATTTGAACAAATATTCTCAATAGGCCTGTATTGTATGCTATATAGGTTGCCTACCAGCGCACAATTAAAAATCGTTCTAAAATTACACACAAGTATATAACGTAGTAGGTATAGGTTTTTCATTTTAATGGTGAAGAAGTTTTATATTGAAACATCGCCCAATTTGCCGTGTTTTTAACCGCAATTGAGATATATTGTCGATATTATTTATAATCAATAATAAATCGTATTTATAATATTTGTGGAATATAAATCGGTAAGAGCCCTATAACAGGTTGAGAAAGAGTTAGAAAAACGAAATCTGAAGGGTCGAGTTATGCCAATTTTCGAGACCTGTTATGTTAAGACGTGTTTCGTACACTATTTTTGAGCTAACAACAACTATCAACCAACTACGACAATTTGATATCAAACCTTTACCTTATTTTATAACAGCACTAGAGCCATTATGAAATCTAGCGGGCTTGTTTGGCGTTGCTATTTCAAATATAGGAATCTGGGCCGACCACGATTAGTGTAGCGGTTAGCATGTTTGCCTCTACATCTAAGGGACACGTGTTCAAAGCCAATTGAGGGCGGTAAATTTTTCAGCGGAGAAAAAGTTAAAAAACCTGTTTTCTTCTTGGATAAGGAGGTGAAATCGTAGGTACCGTGTCAATGTGATGTTTGGCACGTTAAAAATCCATACTGGCGGTGAAACTCTTCCAGACTCGGCAAAATTCTAGTAGGCATGGCGAAATGACCATAGTAGTTGAAGCCGAGGGCCAACAGAATTTCTGTAGCCCAAAGTCTCAGCTACAAAACAACAACATATCAGAATGTGACAATCAACATAGTTGGTAAATGTATAAAAACAGGTCGGTAACACAACAAATGTAATTGACTTATGAACGCATGACGTCGCTGCAAAGTTATATGATTTTAACTGTAGAGTTAAAACCATACTACTTTCCAGTTGCTTCACTGATTTTCAGCTAAATCACCGACATAGGTGTGCGCTTAGAACATCTCAATAAGCATTCGCCAGAAAAAGATATTATTATAATGAGTATTTTCTAAAAAATATAGTTTAACGTTTTTCATGGACGATGTTACTACAAAGTATAACTGTGGGTAAGTTCCTTTTGAACTCTCACATGCTGTAAGCGTTCACGCTTATTAGCGCTATTTCGTAACGTTTCTTTTAGTTTTTGAGTGTTTACATGAAAGTAAGTGAAGTCGTCCATTTTGACGATGTAAATGTTTGTAGATTTCAAATACTGTATAAACTTTTGCTGTTTCGGCATCTTTAAATTGTACTGCAATTTAGTAGTAGCCATTATTAAGCGCCAACTACTAGATTATAAAATGCTTAACGTTTCTTTCGAACTAATATCTTGCTAAAACTGTTCAGGCACGCTTATGCTTTTACTACTCCAGATAGAAAAAGACTTTTTGGGCACAAACTATACCATCATGATGATTTCGTCACGGGTTTTACAAGCGCTCACGATGCATAAAGAAACAGTAAAAGTAATGTTTATAAGCGCTTGCAGCATATGAGCGTGCAAAAGGAACTTATCCTGTATATAGTATTTTTATTTTACATTTAGAATGACGTCATATGTGACGTATAAAGTTACATTCACAACCCCAAAATTAATACGAAAAATTAATACTCGATATTTAACGTACAACTTTGTGCAATACTTTACACTGTTACCATTCACAACACTCGAAATTAGTCGTTAAAATTAGTATATAACGCAAAAGTTAGCAGATTAATTTTAAGTGGAGCATGCGCATTAGTTAATTCTGTTTAGATTACCCTAACATAACCTAAACTATAAACATAGGTAAATTAATAAACTTTTATCCTGTATGCGGTTCTAGTTTTTATTTAAATATTAACTTCAAGTGTTCATTTAAACTATTAATTTTGAAATTGTGATTGAAGATTTACGTTCCCTCTTTTCGCTAATTGTAAAGATTAATTTCGTTAATGTGAATGCTGCTCTACTTTTATTTAAATATTAATTTCTAGTATTAATTTAAAATATTAATTTTAAGGTTGTGAATGTAGCTTAATGCCATATTGTCACAGTGAAGCATGTAAAAATAACCCCACATTTGAAAATAATATTGTGGATGTTACTTGGTTATAGTTATCAATAATAAATCGTAGTTTTAGCATTTTTATACTGTTTAAAATAAATATACAATTCACGATATAAAAAATTCGTAAACAATTGGTAGTAACTACACAAATTACCATCGTACTTGACAGTAGAACTTACATAACAATGTTCTTGCTGTTCAGGTTAGCATGAAATACTGCAGTGTATTATTAAGTAATTTTACTTATTTGCAAAAATAGTCTTATGTTTTCAAGAAGCAATGGGATATATTAAATTGAAATTTCCAAATTGAATCAAAATTGGGGTCATGAATGTAACGTACAATTATTTTTAATGAAGATATCGTCATAAAGTCGCGCATATAAAAATTAAATGCGAAAATAGTGTGATTTCTTTATCAATTTCTGGAGATACCAAACGACAGCACTAATTTTGGAAGAACCTTTCGCGCAGAAATAATGATTTTTTAAATTGATAAAGTCTTAAACGTTTCAATTTCGAAACAAAAGAACATCCTGTATATAGAACAGATAGCATTTGTGGATTTTGATGACAAAACAATAGGAAAAGATATGCTTTCCGTTGCGGTGTTTAAAATGCGGTTAAAATAGTTTTTAGACATCTTTCCTTTCGTGATAAGTAGGTACCTTAACCTAATGAGTAAGAGTTGACGTGTAATATTTACAGTGTATCATTTGTCATTTATTATTAGATGCTATCTTCAATACTTTTAATGTTTGCAAAATAATCATTTGGAAAATTAATATTACATAAACAAGTTTCAAATTAAAATATAATGGAACATACGCAATGCTGCTTTAAATTAATATACGAAAACGTTTTAGTGTAATTAATTTCGTTTTGTGGAAACCCACTCCAAAGAAATTTTAATACAATTAATGTTTCCTGCTTTCTGATCGATTGCTAATTCGTTAGAAATAAAGACTACCAGGAGGGCGCGGGGGCATGTAACGGCGTACACTCCAAATACAACAGCGTTGAGTGCTATCAAGGTTTTAATAATAAAAAATACTTCAAAAGAATTTTTTAGTTAACCTACAAGAAACCATTACGTCCTTGAAGGAATTAAATCTAATGTGACCTTTGTCGTAAACTTCAAGATATATTGTCATTAAATTCGTTTGAGATAACGCTTCCTGACGGAAGCTTCTCGACTAGCCGTATTCAGCCAACTCGTAACCTTGAAATAGTTACCAATTTGGAAACACCGGACTATACACTACTAACATATATTCAAGTTAAAAGTTTGCGGAAGATTAAAGCACCCTATCAATTTATTAAATACTCCGCGCATTATAGGCAACATTTCAAAGATGTGTTATTATGTACAAATGTGTTAATCTCTTGATAAGTTTTATTTGCGTTTTACTTGACAAATAATACTCATCCTTTTGTTAGCTTTTTCCTGTATGACAATAATCTAATCTAAATAACTGAATCTTTACATAATATTTCCTGCAAAAAACAGACCGTCTTTAATTTATTTAACCAATACTAAACGCAAATGTTTACTTACTGAAATCCGCGTACAGAAAATATTTCGAAATTTTGTTCTTGTAACACCTGCCTGTATAAACCTTTATAACCACTTAACGTATGCGAAGCTCTTTCGATAATGTATTCAATTTTAAGTTAAATGCCATTAAAATTTTTGATGTATTGTTTTTATAGCCTCTTTGTCGATATGTTTGCCAGCCAATATATAACAAATGAATCTGAGAAAAGAAATTTTGAGAATTCTAATCAGCGAATTTACTCTATGAGTGTATTAATTACAAAGCAAGGGATTATCGGCGTGCATCTGTATTTGAGAAACCGTATATTGTACAAAAAATTGATTTAATAATTTTTTGAATTAAAGGGCATCGGTAGGGAACATTTTCTTTTGAAACATCCTATATAATATAGTTTCGTACATTTTTATAGCATCGCGTAAGGCGACATTTTATTTCTCAACAAAAATTGGTATTTTAAATCCAGGATTAAATCAAAATCATTCCAATTCTTAACTAAACAATATCAACAGAGAATGTAAACAATATATTCTTAGAGTGTGATATAAGAGGAGCGTTATGAATGTATATTTTCCCAAGTCAATATACTTTAAACATAAGAAGAACAAAGACCAAATGTGATTCATTTCCTGCCACAACAGCCGGGAAGCACTCTGTTTTCTAGGATTAGATTTGATAACGTAGTACTAAAATCCATTAGCGTTAAATGTATTTGCATCAGTACTCATAAACTAATCGGTTTATTAAATTGTCCCGCTTATCAATCACAATTATCGTTGAGTAGTGCATGTTTCAGAGTTAATTTTAAGTTATCAATTATGCACTCTGAAGGTCACCTTTTTTTACTCGAAATTATCGCAACTTACCTAAAAGCCCACCAGATGTCGATGGACATAACATTCATCCAAAAGAAGGACGCCATAAAGAGGAAGAGACATATCAGACCTGAAATAGTAAAAATATTAATTATTATAAAAATGTGTTTTTCTAAATTTTCCCCAAGAATAATTTTAAAGTGTAAGAATTCAAACACACATTATATCATCCAAAACAAATTTTGTCTTAGTTCTGAATGACAAATAAAAAAAAGTTCTAGTGCATAATTTCTGTTTAAAAAATAAATTAAATATATTAAAATTTGAACCCACTGAATCCCGAGCTAAAAAATTTAATTTTTGGGTTATAGAATGCAGGATAAATAATAGCACCATAACGCCATACAATTTTGAAGGGAAACAAGAATTTTGGAAAAGTTAGGTACTCAGTGAGTCTTTCTTCTTCAACAACCACAAAGTACGGCATGTTACGAAAAATTCAACATTTTTAAGAATTAGGAGATAAAATCACTTGTGTTAATTATGATTGTTGCAGACAACACTTTTGACCAAGAGACGAGCACTGCAAGAGTGAACGCTATTAAACATTTTTGGACATGACTAAGGCCTCTTTCACATACAACAGTTTTGTCCGTACGGTTCTTTTCTCGTGCGTTTGTCGCAATAGATCATAAAAAGGTACAGCTGCTTTCACACAGGACGGACACAGCACGGTAACCATACTGTGTGAAAGCTACTATACATTTTTATGATCTACTGAGACAAACGCATGAAAAAAACCGTACGGATTTTTCCATACGAACAAAACCGCTGTGTGTGTGAAAGATGCCCAATTGTTAAATAATTACACTGTAATGAAGAGAACAGACTCTCAGAAAGAGCAGACGCCACTTGGTTAAATCATTTCGAAAAGGCAAATTTGCTGAATATACTGAAATCAGTTGAATAATATATTTTATTTAACCATTACGTAAAAGTGACGAAAGCGTGCTGTATACACTAACGTCAACCCCGTTATTTACTATAATAGCACATCTTATTCTCTTAATAACTGGTCGTCAAACTATGTGTACCTTTACCTTCTAAGTTATTTCTTAACTATCATTTGTTTATTCCTAGTCTGCAGCAGTGGCGATTCCTCAGCTGCAGCTCTGCAGCTATTGAAGAAAACAATCTGTTTTATGTATTTTATACATATACTTAATACAGATAATATATGTACACACATATGTATGTATATGTGTAAAATACATAAAACCGAGGATGTTCTGCAATTAACGGCAGAGCTGAAGCTATGCAGCTCTTGTTGAGGAACCGCCACTGTCTGCAGTGAGGGACAATCTGGGCACTTACCCATATTTCCTAGGATTAATTATAATCGTAGAAGGGATTGGGTTATGTAACTTATTTATTTCTAAGCTTTGTCCCCTTTAAAATTTTCTGTGGACGCCCATGTTACTAGTGTTATTAATGCTAAGAATGATAATTATATAATATAAAACAGATTCTTAGCTTGTTTTGAATTAAAAATCGACCGAGGTTTTTAGATTTGAGAAATTCTTATAGGTCAACGACCTTGCATCTTCTTTGTGATAATACTGCAAACATTTGCGTAAAATAATCATCCTTTTTATACTTTGCATGGTTTTAAATAATTATTATTTTATATATCACGCGTATTTCGTTATGTAGAAGTTTAATTCATATATGACATTTAAATAGAGATTTATTTGTATAAGACAAGGTTACAAAAATAAATTCAATACAACACATCTGTTTACTGTAAATTCGTTCTTTAACTGTTATTAATTCATGTAAATTGTCCTCATTAAAATACTATGATGTTTAAGTAATAAAGCTCTCGCTGTAAAAAGCATTTAAATTGTTTTCATAAATCAAAACGTCATGGATAAATATGACGTCACAGAGTTACCTTCTGATTGATGCCAACAGTAAAGACAAATCTGATACATCTGCTGTTTACGCAGTGGTTATAAAACATTAATATATGTATCAAACTTGTTTGCAGAACATAATTAATAGTTAGGTACAAAAAACTTACCTAATGTTTTACACCATACATCTTCCAATTCTACTGGATAAAGCTGCATGAACACCAACAACACGTAGGCAAATAAAAGAGAGAATACATAGCATATTAAAGATTTTCCATGAAGATTTCGATCTGGTAAAACGGCATACACCAGCAAAGTGACCAGTAAAAACGGCATCGATATTATCATACCTGAAAAAAGGAATTTCATCAGCTTTTCGTCCATTCACTTCATTTAGTATTATAAATCCACAATAAGGTGTATAAAGCTACTAAGGTTTCAAATTGAAGGTGTAAATGTTGCAATAAGCCGTATAGGTATAAATTGCAGCTGTATAACTAGTGGGTGGAATCAACGCACGTATTCAGTTTCAGGGTGTCATTTGCTAATAAAATTTAAATCAAGAAGGATGTGTCATATTTAGTAAATTATTTGACGCCGAAATTTAACAAAAATTGTATCATCATGCTTTATAATATATGTAGTTCCAAAGTTGTTGGCACTGACGTCACACTAACAGTTTCACGCGATGAAGTTTTGCGGGACCTGAAAGGGCGGGTCATTGGCGGGTCGTCAGTTATAAAAGATTATCTATCAAAATAACTTTACAAATAGCTAAGAATAAGTATAAATCAACTAATTAACGCATACAAATGTATTATAACTTACGTAGTTACAGTTGATTACAATAATTTAACAACTTGCCTAAATATTGCTGATTATGGAAAACGCCACTGGTAATCTTTCACTACGATAATATTTTGCCGTCATCTAGTATATATTACTGATTATCGACACTTCGTGACCATCTCACGTATCCTCGACGGTATTTGAGCATTGCAGTTATATGCAATCGTCAACAATTGCTATAATGCGGCATAGCCGGTAGCTTCAATGCAAATCTAGGCATTGTAATATATTTGTTTGTTTGTTTTTGTGGCTGAGGGTTCGGGATGCGGAATTTCCCTTGGCTTTCTTGAACTAAAACTGTCATATAACCATTTCGCCATGCCTACTAAAATTTTGCCGAATCTGGAGGAATTCCACCGCCAGTAGAGATTTGTAACGTGCCAAAGATCAAATTGACACGGGATCTACGATTTTATTTCCTTATCCGAGAAGAAGACATGTTTTTTAAATGTTTCTCTGCTGAAAAATTTACCGGCCTCGATCGGGTTTGAACCCGTGTCTCTTGGCTGTAGAGGCAAACATGCTAACTACTACACCAGTCGGGACCGGCATTGAATATATTACAGATATGTTTAATAATGTTGTGCCGCTACTAACTAACAAGGTGTCTAAATTATACCTGACGTCACTGCCAACAATTTTGAAATTAAGCTATACTATGCCGCCGACGTCATGTCGCCATCTTGATTTCAGAACAAGTACTTGACAATTCAATTGGTTACTGGTTACACAAAATACATTTCCTAGCAATCACTGCTTCTTAAGTATAAATCAAAGCATGCAATGTATAGTTGGAATCTTATAACCTTGTAGAGACGTCATGCATTTATAAGCAAATTTCGACGTAATCACACGTACACTATAGTACCACGGGATCATTAAAATTTCCAATTAGAGTAAGTTATGGTCGAGCATCATGTTAAGACGGTACTTAGGCACAGCCAAACTAATGACAGATAATTAATTTAATAAATATTTATGGAAACTTTCACAGTTATTATTCATAATTAAAACAATTTTTGGATAAACTGTGTAACTTTAATAAAAATTAAATGTTTCGAAAACTA
>JAHWXV010248923.1:0-10789 GCA_024586415.1 Phrixothrix hirtus | reverse complement strand
GTTCGGCCTGACATCGATACAACTATTCAGACAGGCAGCCAATAAAGTCAAAATAGCCATGTTAATAGCCAACGTCCGTAACGGATAGGGCACTCAAAGAGAAGAATGACAATGCCACTACTGCGACTAGAGCATATGTGGAAAGGTTTACAAATCGTCGGAACCCTGATACAAAAATCATAAGAGGGGTAGAGCAAAGAATACAGGCAGGGCATCAAGCTATACTAACCGTCGATCAGGAAGAGCAAATTCTTGAATTTGTGAAGGCGGAACGAAGTACAAGCCTTCGAGTTGTATCATCCCAAGCTCATTTCTAAAAAATATAATTCACAGATTATTAAGGAGAAATGGTCCGCATCCATTTAGGCCTCAAAAGGTTCAAGGTTTGCATGACGGGGAAAAGGAGCTTCGGGTCAATTCTTTTGTAGACGGTTGTTGCATAGCGTAAACAATGATCTACATGTTATTGAAAACATTCTGTGGAGTGATTAATACATATTTTCTGACACAGATATCGTAACCTGAGTGAATGGAGGTATGAAAATCCTCACATAATACGCAACAAATTTTATTAAAAGCGATTGTTAATAAATATTTGAGCAGGGTTATTAAATAATTATGTAATTGGTTCATGCATTCTACCTAACCGACTTACTTCAGCTTTGTTTCTTCAATTTTTAAATGAAAATTTACTACTGCTATTGCTTGATGAAGTTGACTTAGCAGCTAGATTAAATTGTCTATTCCAACATGATGGTGTACAGAGACGTAATGGAATACAAGTGAGAAATTTCCTGAATGAAAATTTTCCTGAGAGGTGGTTGGAACAGGTGGACTCATACCATGACCGCCTAGATCACCAAATCTGAATCCCTTGAATTTCTATTTCTGGATTATATGAAAGAAAAAGTTTACCGCCAACCTCTTGTGAATCCTGAAACTATACGGTGCGTAAGCATCGTGAAACGGACTATATAAAGTATTTTAATATTACATGAGTATTTTTATTCTGCTGAAAATTAAGTTCAAATCAAAATCAAATAATATTTGGTAAATGACAAATTTAACTATTACACCAAGCAATTTAAAAGTACATCTTACTGAATATAAGATGAAAATTTATTAATTGAAGTTATCTGACTTCTTATTCTCGTAGATTTATGGTCCGAATAAAATATCTTATTCCATTAACAAAACAATATTAGCACGAAGCTCACCCAACAGCATTCGTATCAACCAAATGGACGCAGTATCCCGAAGGGTGCCTAATTATGGCCATCTTCTGGGCGACTTGACTGAGATGAGCTATAGGTGGTCTTTACAGTTCACGTCCATAGAGTAACTAAATCAGACACAAGAATTAGTCCCTCATGAAAACCTTTTCAAGATTGGCGAGAAAGCATGTTGTTTATCTACTAAGCACTTAATACGAAACCAGTGCCGTGTTGATAAAGGGATCAAAAATATTTTAAAATAGAAAGAAGTTCGAATTCTCCCTTGAAGAACGAAGTAATTTTTATTAATTTAAAATAATATGTATTTTACCTTGAACAATGAAGTAAAATCCTTCTAATTTGTACAGATTATAAAATAGAAACGTTGCAACATTTATAATATTTTTAAATATATATAGCAATGTGAAAGTATCACAGGAAATAGCAAATAATAGCAAAATAAACTGCTTAGATTTAACGATAGGATCAATGGATAAAAAATTCCAATTCTCAATGTTCATAAAACCTACACAAACTGATCACATAATAAATTAGTTATAATTTAGCCCGCAACAGTATAAACTTTCAGGATTTTAAATTATTTTCAAAGACCGTTCAATACTCCCGCGACCTCACAAAGCTTTCAAAATGAGAAAGATATTGGGTTATTCCTAAAACCTTCAATAAGTCAAAAATAAATACCATTTTACGAGAAATATAACCTTTCCATCTAGGACATGTTGATTGAAAGTACGAACATTTTTGTTTACTTACTTCGCAGTTATAAAAATTTTGTGGTGAAGAATCGTGTGACTATTCATTTATTTATACTATGATAACAATTTTAAGGCTTTTCACTTGTGTCGAATATTTCAAAAATTCACACCGTTTATAGGAGGAAACTTCAACTTTTCATATTCACATATTGATTACACATTTTTAAAACTTATAGATGGCTTTGTGAGTTTAAATGGAATGATATCCATATTTTTTATGTGTTTAAAAGGAGCTTGTGCTTTCAACCAAAGTTTCGCATAACTCCGTACTGATGAGCCCCAAAGGGCGAAATCGTTGGTGTACGGGTGGTTGCGACACATTGATTGAAAGTAAAAACTTGCATATGTTTATCTACTTTGTAGGTTATGGGAATTTTATTGTGAAGAGTCGTGTTACTGTTCATTAAATATACTTTGATGACAGTTTTAAGGCTTCTACTTTGTGTTGAATGTTTCAAAAATTGTGCCATTTATAGGAGGAAACTTCAATTTTTCATATTTATATTATTCCCATTTAAAACCCATAGATGGCCCTGCCAGTTTAAATCAAATGATATCCATACTTGATATGTGTTCATATATTTGTTTAATTTTGAACTTGCAGTTTTATGGCTTTTCACTCATCTAGGTACTCTATTCATTTAGAATTTGAACCTTACACTTTATAGGATATCTCTTCACCTTTATTTTAATATTACCTACTATCATTCAATACTAGATGGTTCTGACATAAAATATCATTTCTACACATTTGGCGTGACAATGCACGTGCACCAAAGTATTCTAAGCAGAGCGACATGTAGATTTCATATAATCAAGTTCCGTTTTCTCAACATACAAGTGATCAATATAAACACAAACATATTTTTCAAAAAAACTCATACATTTAGTCAACTAAAAATTATAATACGAACTATAAACAAAAAAACCGACATACTCTACAATAATAATAACCCAATAAATGTCGATATCTATCGCAAAAACACTTTTACGATAATCTAATACCTTATAATTTCAATTCTCCTTTACAACATAAATTAGCATCAATTCATTTTCGTGTCAAAAAATTATTAAGATACTCGTTATCCAAACAAAATTTTGAAAACGAACTAATTCCTATAAATCATTTACTAATTGTAAACAATTATCCAATCCTCCCTCCTTAATAAATATCGAACAAACGTAAATTTAAAATGACCACATCCCAACATACTTCCTAACTAGTATTGAAACAGAATACAAATTAATCTACTCATTACCATATATACATAATACTTCGGAAAAAGTTGCCAACCTTTTTAAACCCACTAGCATCTTAACTGCCTTTAAAATAAATTAAACTTAAAAACCTTATTTACACGCATTAAAGATAAAATCACTCACATAATTAGAAACAGTACTTATCGGCTCACATGTGATGCTTTTGACAAAAGTGGCGGTATACCCACACATTATATAGGACATACCTTGAGGAGTTTTTTGGTCAGAACTAGGGAACATCTTCATGGCATAAATATAAAACTTTTAACGAAATCAATATATCGAATTTTGTTAAACATATTGTCTCGTTCCACAGGAATACTTTTGTATTTCCTTTTATTTTTTAAATTTTACGATCTGAAATGAAATATTTGGCTAAGTACTTTATTTTAGAAATTAAGGTTTCAGAATTCAATAAATTGCTACTTCTGTTTTATTTATTTATTTTCAAAACATTCTTCTTACGCCACTGTGTGGGTAATATTTAAGTAAAAAATACGATTTGATTTACTTTAGAACAGGCATTGAAATTTCTATTGTATCTTGTATTCCGAACCGGTTTTCTCTACACTATATGCGAAACCGCATGCATGTTTAAACACTTAAGATTTTGATGCGAAACAGAAAACATGAAGTAAGTTTTACGTTTTTAGCGCGCTGGCTTCTTTTTTAAAGGTTAACAATGACATTTTCGTTACTGAAGCGTTTTCATATTTTGCTTGTTTTTATTTATCAATTAGCAAAGAACATACGATTGACGAACGCTTGTACATCACGGTAGACACCATGGAATGTCCAGCGACGTCAAACAAACAGCCTGGTACAGGGATGTTCTCTACCTTCCTTCGATATAAGGTCCGCGATGTTTTCTCTTCTAGAGCTTGACCACATCCTTGCTACGACTCCCTGATCTAGGCAGCATTGACGGCCAACCTAAGTCTAACTTTTGTATATATTATTCGTCATTAACAATATCTATAATTTTCCTACCTGTGAGACAAATTATTTCATAATAATGTAACTCTGGAATGAACTTTTAATCTTTAGCTTACGCATATAACGTCTTTGAGTTAATTAGAAATATTTGAATGCTAATTACTTTGAATTGTATGCATACTTTGACATTTTTATAAACCCCTATTTTGCAATTATTTACACTTTTAGTGGTTATATTATATTAATAATATAATCCTATATGTGTTGTAATTTTTACGTATTTAGTAATAACACAGTTTAACACAGAAAAGTATTTATTTAATCAACAATTAAAATTATACAAGTTTGTTTGAATTATTTTAGGTATTAACCTTTAAATTAGTTGACGGCCGTTTTATTTATGTTCGTTAAATGTAGATGGTGTAGTAATGCCCATTATGATCGATATTTTCTGCCAATTCGATCGGTTATAATGTTTAAGGATCTCAAAACGGCGTTCGTTACATGTGTTGTACAGTCCGGTTTGATGGTTTTAATTATGTATTTAGTGCGGGTGAAAATTAATTTAGGTAATTCTCATTTAATGTGTAATTGTACAGTGGGTTTGAATAGCGAAGGAGGATAGTCGATATGCGATCTTAAGATGCAGAATCAACCGTGGCGAGCTTACCCAGTTTCGGAATGGGTTTCTGCGTCTAGATTTTAGGAAATATCGAAATATTTGTACACATTCCGGTAAGAGTTTATCATTATTAACAATTCCTGACTAAACGAGAATAGTATTTTGTCAAATTTGTTAATTGTATTCGGAACTGTACAATGCAGGTTAAAGACCATGAAAATCAGTATCTTTAAATGCCGTTAGATCGCTTTGATGCTTAAACACTGGATCACTACGATCTGTAGCAAAATTTCTGTTTCCTTGTTTTAAATTTCAATTTTATGTAATGTGAACGAAATTTTACCATAATTCACAGGATTAAAATTACCAGTCTTTTGTTGGGTAGTTTTAAACTATGCTCGTCGATTTCAAATGGTTTTTACCAGCCATGGCGGTAAAATATTACTCGGGCGAGATGTTAACTGGTGTAGGCGGAAAACGTCTCTGAATAATCCAGCTTCGAAAGCGCGTTTATATACTAAACGGCTATCACCAAATTCAAGGCGAAATGACGTTCTTTTGGTTTAACTCCCTTAATTAAAATATTTTAGATTAAATGAATATATCCTTAAATGCGTAATTTTAACATGTGAAAAGCAGTAAAAATGATATCAAGGGAACGGTTTAGATACGCTTAAAAATAAAAAAAATAATTATATAGGCTTAATTACATTAATTAGCAGGATTAAAGGTTATGCATAATGTGGCGGATTATAATATAAACTGTTCTTTGACTAAACGAGATACCCATCATTTAATATAAAGCAATTAAATTAGTTTAATTAACGTAAAATTTTACATTAATATACAAAACTAAGGTACATTTATCTAATCAAATTTGAACACTCATTTTTTATGTATATAAAGTTCAAATCCTTTGACCTACACAAATAAAGTACGCTTGACTGGCGTCAAGAATCTTCAACTATACTCCTAACATTTGGCTGGACGACGGCAGTTAATATTATTTGCCGACATCCAGTAGTAACTCTTATAATTTCCTTACGATCAAGCAACGTTTCTGTGAATAATATTCAGAAGTACCAACTTCAAAACTTTAGTTTTAATTTCTTATGTGCACTGGTCGTTATAGACACGTGTTTCGTTTTTGTAAACTAAAAAATACTCTTTAGCTTCTTAAGAAATAGCTGATTATAAGTTTGGAATGCATTATCTATACAATTGTTAGGAAATTTATAAATTTTCATTGTTAGCAGCTATTTAGAATTTTGAAACATTTAATTATGTATTTTATGATAGTCAACCTAATACAAATATTAGGAACGTAAAAAATTGAATTGCATAAAGTACATTTACCTAAAACAAACTTGCGGCGCATGAAAGGTCATAACCTCAGATATTTTAAACTACATTCGGTTGACACAATTTCTTCATATACTGCTGGTTTCAGCACCGTTCATAAAAATATTTTAATTATTTTAGACTTCTATTGTTTATTTATGTTAATGTAGCTATCAAAATAAGGCATACGAATTGTTGACTCATCATTCCTATCAGTTCTCTTAACTTTATGAAAAATTTGTTCAAATTTTCTAGAAAAATACTGTAAATAACTTTAAGATGTAAAGTCTGTTTAAAAGGGTTTTTCATATAAATACTACCAATATTTAGATACTAATTTTTGAGATATTTAATAACTCATTACCGACTTGTCAGAATAAATAATTTGTTTGTTGGTTATCTTATATCTTGTTCTTTTAGATTAACTACTTTTTCTACAGATTTATTCAACATTTTACTAGTTAAATTAGCTGAGACGGCTAATCATCCGTAGCTCTTAAACATATACTCTTTAACCATTTTTAAGCAAAACTACCACATTTTTATACCCTTCCCGTCCTCCTGGGTGTACCACAAACGCAGTATCAGCAGCAGGGCAATTAATATATCTTGTTATCACTATAGGTGGGGAGATGACGTGGCACCCTTCAAATATTTTCTTCCTCCTTCTTTTTTTCTCTTAACGAAACACTCTGCATTGCAGTTACATCGATCATTACCACGGATTCACGACTACCAACGGACAACAAACTCCCTGGACAATTTTAACATGTTTCGTGCAGGTCTACTTTTTGACTATAATTTTCACACCCTTGCAATCCTGTCAAAAGCGATTTAACAATATCATTAAATCTTGTCACACTTATGTTGAATTCGAAAACTTAAACGTTATATGAAACTATCTACATCAACTACTACAAAAATAAGAAAGACGTTAATTTAGCAAATGAGGTGATTCTCACAACTAATAACTTCAATGTCTTTATGATGACTAACTATATTATTTAATCCAAATTTGCATCAATATCGTTTAACAAATTCCTTCTGCCAATAACTTCTAATAATTAGATTTAGATTTTAGTATGTAATACAGTCAAATTCGGTTGCACATCTTAACATTTTTAAAATGATTTAGCTAATTTGATTTTATCTATAGAGATAGGCGATAACATTCATATTCATTTCAAAACTTCCATTTGTATAACATCGCTTAAATTTTATTAGTTGACAACTTTTAATATAGGTAATTACTAAACCGATACTTATTCTAAATGAAAATAAGAAAATTCCTTAAACTGTGAGTGTTTATTATGTAAATTTTGATGTTATTACACATTTACCTTTCCATATTTAACAATTCTGAAGATGAAACATTGAGTTTCGAAACAATTGTAAATTTGACAATAATTAAATCATTTAGAAGTGGTTCTGGGTTTGTTTATGTATAGTTGTTTATCTATATTACTTATAATATTAACTTTCTATAACAGTCTAAATTGCAAGGTTGAATAATTTATATATCTAGATCTACTGATTCTGTGCGATATCCAGAATGTCTCTTGCTTTTTGTTTTAAATAGTAATTTGAAATATGATATACTGTACTAGTGATTCGTATTCACTTCTTTTAGATATTGGTATTTTGCCGACGGCCATTGGAAAAATCAAATGTTGCTAAACAATTTCTGCCTGATTTTCGTTAACTTCCCTTAGCAGCGATGATGAGAATTTATACGAAAAGAGAAATATTTCATTTCCTTAATTTATGGGATTTTTTCATTAACGTTTAATAAATGCGTTACGTTATACCCTGTTTGTTTAATAGGATATACTGAAGTAAAAGTGCCCTTAAATATAATGATTCGCTATTATCTTTAGCTGTACTATGTTTTTCTTTACAATTATAATTACTCCTATATACTGATAATAAATTTAGTATTAACCTTGACAAACAATACGATTTTAATTTTAAACTGAACTGTTTAAATTTATATAATTTTGTGTAATTATGAACTGGTATAAAACTAATAAACAAAATTATTTTAATTGTCTAGTAAAAAATTACAAACCACGAAGAGCACAAAAACATAAAAATTAGCATTAAAAATAGAATTATACAATTTTAATTGTATACCTATTTTAAAATGTTAATTCCTTAAAGTTTAGTAAAAATAACATTTTTTTGCTTTTGTAATCTATTAATTTCATTCAAATTTTACCTGAAGATGTTGTTATAGTTCGATTGACTTCATAAATAAATTTATTTAGTCGGTAAAAAATCATATTATAACATTCCATTACTGTATTTTTAAATAACAATTAGAAGAAATATAGAATTTCGGATAAAATCGTATCCAGTTTTCGTTGTTATTAACACTAAAAAGAAACTACCTGGCTTATTGTGCCCATTAATTTTCATAAATCAAAATAAGATAAATTGTTAAAAATATATTTTACCCTTCTTGTTACTATGTATGGGACTATGACATAGCATCGGCATCGGATATAATTCAACGTATGGATCTTACAATTAGTTTCACTGCAGAAAATAATACAAAATAATTGATAATAATAAAATTTCTATTTGTTTGCTTTAAATCCTTTAAATTACATACTTCAACTCAACTTGGTATAAATTTTGTAAATATTTAATAATAAATTGAAGAATAAAGAAAAACTAGTAAACCATGCAAGGGATATTTAGCCATAAAACAATTAAGTAACAGGAAGTGGAACGACGTTAAAAGTAAAATTAAGTAAATACATTTAGGTGGTTATAAAAATTAATTCCCCGAAAGACACTGCGTAATTCTTGCAAAGTAATTTGATTTAAGGAAAACACCACTTGGATATTTATAAAGTAGATTTGTCAACATACGTATATTGTACCCAGTTTGCTGTTTTAAACTAGTAATTCTGAAAGAATCTTAGTATAGAATAATCGAAGTTTGAAGTTTGGGGCAATTTTGCGATTTTGGTTGTCAAACGATACCCCTTTACAACAACAAAAACGTGTTATATATATTTGAACAAATAGAAACACTTACAATAAGATGTATTACAATATACTATAAAAATTAACAACGAACTAGCAATTACAAAAAAAAAGGTGAGAAACTAAATCACGTGGAGATTTTCCGAGTAAACATAAAATAAACAAAATAGCTCGGGTGATAAGCTAGGTTACTTCTGGAATATGTGCAAGGCAGAAGGTTTCAGGAGTCCGACGTGTATACTAGAGACGGATGGAGCATCGACCAAATTTACACAGAAGAGAAACTTCTGACTACTTTGTGGAATTGTAAGTCATTTTACCTATTCAGAATTTCCAAACTGATTCACTTACATCTTCCACGGGTGTATTGATTGCCGATAGCGGTGGCATAGAGAAATAATTATCAAAAAACAGTAAAGTATAGTTGGAAACCTTTCAATTTTTTTTGGCATATTAAGTGCTTGAGACTATATTCATTTAAAATTTGGATGTTTAATGTTTTCTCGAAGAATTTTGTTTCAAGTAATGTAGTGTACGAGGTGCGACAATTAAGTAACGAGACTGATGTGAAAAAAATATCACTTTGTTTTTAGTCATCTTTAGTGTAATCTCCTTCAAAGTAGTTCTCTTCTAATTGCACATACTTACTCCAGCGCTTCTGCCACTGCTGGTAACATTTCTGGAACTCTTCTTTTGGAATGTCCTCCAAGACCTTCGTAACAGATTTTTGGACATCTTCTGTTGTTTGAAAATGGTTTCCCTTGACCACCATTTTGACACTTGGAAATAGAAAAAGTCGCACGGGGCGATATCGAGTGAGTAAGGTGGCTGTGGTAGTACTGAAATGCGTTTTGAGGTTAAAAATTTCTGCACAGACAGCGCAGTTTGGGATGGCGCATTATCGTGAAGAAGAATCCAATTATCAGCAATTTTTGCACGGACACGGACAACTAGTTTTCGAAGTCTTTCTACAATTTCTTCGTAGAAATATTGGTTAATTGTTTGGCCAGGAGGCACCCGCTCTTTATGAAAAATGTCCTTAGAATCGAAGAAGCACACAAGCATGCATTTCACTTTTGATTTTGGCATGCGGGTTTTTTTTTGCCTGGGTAATTCTTTTGAACACCATTGGGAGCTTTGATGCTTTGTTTCTGGATCGTACTGGTAGAACCAACTTTCATCATCAGTGATAAAACGACTCAATAAACCTGTATTGATTTCCACTTGCTCTAACAAAT
Source organism: Phrixothrix hirtus (assembly GCA_024586415.1). Lineage (NCBI taxonomy): Eukaryota > Metazoa > Arthropoda > Insecta > Coleoptera > Phengodidae > Phrixothrix > Phrixothrix hirtus. The sequence goes on along the minus strand of JAHWXV010248923.1, from coordinate 408 downwards.
CGACCACCACATTTTTCAGATTTTCTCGCTGTTGGTCTGGGAGATTTTTGGGAACCATCTTTGCACAAATTTTTCGCATACCCAGATTTTGAGTTATTATTTGACGAACAGTTTCCCGATTGATGTTGAGTTCTTGTGCCATCACTTTAACGGATAATCTTTGATCATATCGTACGATTTTACGCAAGTTGTCCATGTTGACATCAGTCCGTGAGGTTGGTCGTCCACTGCGGTCTTCATCTTCAACATTAGTTCTGCCTTCATAAAACATTTTATGCCAATGAAAAACTTGAGATCTTGACATAACTTCATTTCCAAAAGCCTTCTGAAGCTTACCGTAAGTTATCGTCGCATTCTCACCCAATTTAACACAAAAAGAAATGGCATACCGTTGCGCAATATTTCGCG
>JAHWXV010248908.1:0-13123 GCA_024586415.1 Phrixothrix hirtus | reverse complement strand
GTAAAATAAGAATAATAGACTGACTGAATGATGAATGACTGAATAATTTATTAAGTGGACACGTGCCCTTGTGCCCTTTAGAACGAGCCGCCACTGCTAACCGAGGCACCGAATTTACCCTCCCGCTGCATAGTAGTAACCAGCTTAGGTACAACAATGATTAACCCTTAATAGTTTTTGCTCTAGGGCGAAACTCACCAATAAGATATGAACAGACAGTTCGGAACATCCCGCTGATGGACCGATATTTAAATTCAGGTAGGCTCACGATCTTTGCCAGTATAAACACCTGGCTTTGTTAGTTATGCGCATATTTACACATTATGTGCTATTTAGTTAGAATAGGTAAGGCGGAGTATAGAGACCCTGTCGAATTTATACAGACAAGGCCCTCTACTTCCAGATGGCGATGTCTGCTTAGCTGTGGGCATTGTATGCGCCTTCTTGCGTGGTATACTTACTAACATAGATTATCTTTGTAATGTACCATCAGGTAGACCATTGACTTGAGCATGGGCATGACAATTGCATTTATATTAATTACTTTGGTTACTTTGTAAATCCAAATTATGATGCTTGCTCAGTTGTAGGTATAGTATGCCCCCCCTCCCCATGAGTTATACTTACCACTACTGATTTTGCTTTTAGTATATTACTAGATAAAGAACGGCTTGAGTAAGGGCATGCCATTTGCATTTACATTTAGCTCTCTGGTTACATGGTATATTAGTCGCTTCCGGGGTTAGCAGCATGCAAGGCTAGGAATATTAATGACTTAGCTGTAACCCCTGATTATTTAGACAATTAGTCAGAACATGTTTATATGACTAGTTAAGGCTTTGCATTTGTGCCATAAGTTATAAGTATTGTTATAGATTACTTTGTTAACCATTTGATTGTGCTTGCATACTCTAATTTCGTAATGTTGTATATTGGTGTTGAAATAAACGGGCTGTATGGGTTGTAATGCCGCCGAATCTATAGATTGTAGCGGTAGGTCGGGTGCAATGCAAAGTACCTCGTGTGTGCTAGTCCGTTTTTTGTACTTATTAACTTCGTTATGGATTTTTTAAATCTCACAACGTTCGCAAAAATTTTTGAAGTTGGCCTAAGGCTCTAGTGCGCGATTGGAGCACGCGATTTTGATGAGGCCGAAAGACTTCTTCGGTAGTTATCGGAGGAAGGCAAAGCTGCTTTTGCAGCAAAGGTCGAGGAAGGCAGATCGATCCTAGCCACCGTAAATGCCGTCCGAGTCAGCGTCATCACCACCCAGGAGACCAAGATTGACGCGCGCAACCTTCTAGCCAACCACAAGCATTCCTCGGACAAGGAGTTATTCCAAACTTCAGTCACACCAGCTCCCTCCAATGTCATCGCCAAAGGTTTTATGAAAGTCAGAGGCAAAAAGAGAAGGAAGCATAAAACGACGTCGACAAAAACCAACGACCCACGACGATGTAGAACCAACAGAGACTCCAGAAAGATACCGTGCAGGCAACGGCCCGTCCACGAAGATCACCTTCGCCCATAGTCATCAGGCGGAAGGAGAAATGGACCTTCGCCGCAAGCGATCTCCCAAAATAACAGGTCAAGATCAACCATGCGAAGAACACAGCATTGGGTATCAGCGTCTAGCCAGCGAGCGTGGGGTATCACGAAGGAATCGCGTAATATCTTTGAGATTATATACCACATTCACCAACGCAAAAAAGACAAGACACTGAAGGTGCTCTTCCAAGAGCTATCGGAAGATATTTCACATCAGGAGATCCTGGAGGAACTCCTAGGAACAAGATCTTTCGATTTTATCCGTACGCAGGATGCGCCAGGAGAAAAAGTATCCTAATGCTGCTCAACTTCATAGAGCTCGAGAGGCTGATAAAGGGCAAAAGAATCTTTCAGTTGCGAACGGTGTTGCACCTAAGGGTTAACATGAAAACGCCTGGTCGAAAAAGAAAGTGCAGCAATCAATAGCATCACTGCCAGAAGCAGGGACAAGCGTCTCTCTGGGTAGTGAGTTGAGTCTAGAGAGACGCCAGCCAGACATGCCAACTGCAATCTTGTGCACACCGCAAACTACAAATGCAGCCCGTGATTTTGCGAGTCACCCGATGCACACCACGTGCTTTAGCCAGTGTTACGGTGGCCAAAGAAGTATCTTCAAAAACGGATGAAAAAGTGCCAAAAAGTACGAAAAACGACTCCGCTACGAATGGGAAGACAGGCAACGCCCCTTTCAACTTTCACTTTTCTACAGTGCTCGCGGCAGTAAGGATCATTGTCAAGTGGACGCGAGACGCGAACACATTCGGCAAGCGCATTGCAAAAGTTTTCAGTGCCTTAACTGACATTTTAAAAGTGTTCGGTTTTTGAACAATTGTCTCCTCCCATCGGGAAAGAAGTGGCGTTGGGCGGCGCTAAAGTTTGCACAGTAAACAGTATATATCAGGCCTCAATCAGGACGAACGCGATAAAGAACTAGTTTCGTGGTATATCGAGTCCCAAAAGATTTTTTGTACTTCATCCGCGGTGATTCGCATTGTTACCGAAGTGTACGGTAAGAATGTCTTTGTTGCTATGGAAGATTTTCTAAACCACCCTTAAAATAGTTTTTAAATGTTTCTCACACTTCCTATGTTAAAAATGTTGCCATTTACTCCACTATTTGGGTTATTTTTCTTGCTTTATTGTGTCTATAATAATTATATGCCATAAAGGCCATATAAAATTATTGTGTATGGCTGTTATGGCATCAGTATTAAACGGGTTTTTAGGCTACAGTTTCGTTATAGTTATAGTTAAGGCGAAGTTTTCATTTCCTAAAAATAACTTGTAGTTGAATAATAGATGTTTGAGGAATAAGAGATTCTAATGGATTTTAAATGCATTATTTACAATTAATTCTCCCATATTGGATTTTGTAAATTTTCCGGCGTGGTCTTCTCGTCCATAATAATCGATGTCAATGCTATCTACAGTGGCTAATAGTACAGTTGAATAAAATTACTTGCAATTAAAAAAACGAGCGCCCAAAATTACTACGACACAACCCTAATGTGTTTTCCCTCAAAGACAAAAACTAAAGAATTCTTAAAGAAATATGCTTGAAGCGCTCTTCTAATGTTATGGCAAATAAACGAGTCGTATTCTAACAAAGATCACTAGGATGTCCTTCACAATGACAATTATCAAACTATGATTATTTATGAACTTGAATAACGGCTAAATGATTATCCTGTTGCTAAGGTAGATGGAATAAAAATAAATTTTCGAATAATTTTCAGACTATAAACGAAGTAGAAATGTATACATGACGATTTCCAACGCCAAAAAATGCAAGGTAAAAAGTACAGGATCAACTGCTGGATCATGAAATGCTAACAGAAGTATTTTTTGTAGAATGACTGTAAATGCACTTGAATGTTATTTCAAAACCAAATTATGATTTATATCTTATTGTTTCAGGTCAATAAATAGCATACAACGAAATCAAAAATAAGCTCCACTTAAAGAAGTTCGGGAAATATCGTAGAGTTCTGGAAGCCCTGTTACCGATCATAAATATATGACGCTGAAGAACCGCCTAAAGAACTTCAACCAGAATCTCCATGCATCCAAGAACTTTCATCAGAACCTCCGTCACTGCAAACATTTAAGCAGAGCCTTCTCTGCTTTAAAAACCTCAAAGAAGGTCTTCGAAGAAATTACAATCGAACAAAACCAATTGTAAAAATCACAGTCAATAAATTCAACTAGCCAGAAAATCATCATAGGTAAACTCCCAAGCAAGATATCTTTAAAGAAATTTTGAAACGTCACTGAGTTGGGATGGATAAGAATTTGAAATCTTCCCAAGTCATTCAAATGAATTATTTTTTCAAACATGGCTTCCGTTGTGAACAACTTTCCACGTAGGTTAATGTCTACAGTAAGAAAAAAAGTTTGAAATATAATTTGACAATTAGAAATGCAATCGTATACCGAACTAGCACACTTTCACTGCCAATTTTACCCATCTCCACACCTTCTAATTTTGTCGCAGTTTCAGTTGTCCGTATTTACTACGAATAGAATAACAGAATTCCTCAATTTAAATTAATTTTTACCGTGACCGCAAATTTACACTGTCTGAATAAAATATTCCAAGTTTTTCTTGAGGTGAGATTGGTTCATTTTGACGGTTGTAAGGTGTTTTATGCGTGGAATTTCTACTGTAGTTCAATTAAAGTAGGCGGCAAAAGAAAATACTCTCTAAATATTGTTTCATTTCGTCATAGATACGGTTTAATCAAAATACTGTACGCTGCTTCAGTTGGTCTTATCTTAGGATCGTATTCAAAAACCGCGATAAAGCAACCCTAAAACTTAAGAAACCCTAACCTTCCACTTTGAAACTTTTGAATTGGTAGACAAATATTAGATGTTGATAAAGGAAGAATGAAGGGACTCTCCCCCTCATTTTTCATCAATACCTAAAGAATGGCTAGCACAGTAATTTAAAAGTTTCAAATTCGAGGATTGTTCTAGTGTGGTTTTTGAATTTCACCCTTAAAAATGTTATACGTTTTCTCGTTTCTCAGGATCTCCACTAGCAACATATCTTCGTCATATGATAATTATTTTTCTATTAAGAGAACCTTAATTGCTTCAATATTCTATGCAGAAAAATGTTTTCTGGTTAAAATATTTCTTGACCACGCAGAAAACTAACTAATTTTTATCAAACGATGAATTTTGAAATACATTTCAATGTAATTTCATGACACAACTTCGCGCACGTACCGCTTCGTCGATTTTCGCGACGGCCGATCCAATTTTTCGCACGTGAAATCAGTTCACATTCCTTTAGCATATGTCAAAACTCGAATAATTTCTAGGATCGTAATAAACCCTACTTTAAGCAAAATTCACTTCTCCTGAACAATGCTTTGCAGACACACGACGCGGACGCGCGCTTCGGCACTGCGATTACGAAACTACAGCCGTTGGCCTTGTACGACAATCAAAGAATTGCAGCATACTTGTATTCTCTAATCGATTTAAATACAAGAAGTCCCATGACATACGTTCGATCTATCACACTAACACTGCCACATTTCGTATTTCCTGTTCTCTATAGAAGTGACGAACTTCAAAGTTGTTCGTGATGTGCATCGCGACATCAAATAAACATTCCCTTAGTTCTGCTATAGTTTAGGATCTTATTCTATAAACCGTATTTTTTGCATACACTCATAGTTGATAATCTTAGGACGATGGGTCTGACGACCTCGACAGCCGGGTTTGACCGATTTAGCGCCCTTGAAGCAAAATATGTGGTGCACCATCATGTTGAAACCACATACCCATATAATGAGAAAAATAAAATTAGTACTTAACGTAAAATTTGATAGATGCTCTGCAACATTGTCTGATATCAAGTGAACATCATCCAGCAAATTTTGCCGATGTTTTTGAAGAAAGCTTAATTATACTTCTACATTTAGTCTGTGTTCATGAATATACCGTCAATAACTTCACGTCCAACGTTCACTCTCCATATATATTGAAAATTAACTTCATTTGGTTCATGTAAATTCTCTAAGGACCAGACGTGAGAATTTTGTTTTCATTATCCCATTATTTATAAAGTTCTGCTAATTAGGTGTCAATTTTGAAAGAGAAATGGTAGAACTCAACCGTTTATCTATAAACTTATGTAAAAGTGCTTGTACAGGCTACAAGTGAAATGGATAAGAAAACTATGGCCAGGCCTACTTCCAGATTAGATTGTGCTCTAAGGAAAACAATTAAATATCGCCCCTAATGGATTATAAAACAAAAATATGAGAAAATTCCTAATTAATTTTGGTATTTGCCGTAATGGCAAGCTGCCTTTATGCTACATCTATCTACGGCACTGACCATGGCATTTTAGAGACAATTTGTGCGGATATTGATGAACATTTATTAAGGAGTTTCAAGAATAACCTCTACCTTTATGGGCGCTCAGTGAATGCATTTGGAAATGTTCCTTTTTTACGTAAATGCTGATGTACGTGTACGAACATTTGTATAGATGGCCTTTGACGATTTGGAAACTTACCCCGGTACTTTCAAGAAACTTCTTGTGCATTTATATTGCAAAAATCATAGTTACTAAATTGTAACATGTCATAAATGCAACTTTGTATTGTGTTTTAACCACACGCTTGGCATTTTAGAATTTCGTTTCATGGCAATCAATTCTTTTTGTACTAGCTAAAAATTTTCATAATTCATTTAATGTTGATAATAGGAAAAATAGTCACTCTGTTTTCGACTAATAATGAGTTAAACTATGTTTTGGTGAAATATCGAACGTACATCATGGGGCACCCTGTATAACAGATCCATTTGTGTATTAATTATTAGTAAAAGGGAGAGAAGTTAAAGATTCAACCCTCTTTTACTTATGCCTATTAAGATGTGCCTTATCAAGCTTTAGCGAATTGTGGAATCACATTTTTTTCGAATAAGTATATATTATGCGAACTGAGTCAAAAGATATTAAAAAGCGGCAGGGCGGCTCCGCTTACAGATAGTACCATAAAATTGATCAGTGCTATTAAAAAGATAATATAAAGCAACAAATTCAAAATGGTTTCACTTAATCTTAGTGAAAATTTGGCCCATACTTTCCTGTAACAATAACAACAAAATACTAAACCATTCATCAATAAAACTATTTGTGAACGTATTTTACGAAAAGGCGTAACCCGCCTTAATCGCAAAATTACCGTGATTCGTGAAAATTGCACTTGCGCTGAATCTGTAGTTGTTTGGTTAAATTCAAGAATACAAATACGACATTAAAAAGGAATATCAGTATTATTTTAAATCCTCCGTATCACAAATGTCTAAAATATGAAAACATATTTTAATTTATTAAAATTTGATAAATAAAGTTTTTGAGATCGTTTATTACGAATCTAAAGTCAAAAATGCAAAAAACAAAATGTCGGATTCAATATGTCAGACATACGCCTATTTAGTGTTACCGAAATTCAATACCCCAAGATTTTTGAAATCTATAATTAAGATACAAAAATCCAGATATAATATGGGGGACAAAAATACAAAATCGTGTTTAATGTGACCGAAATTCGGTACTTCATGATTTTTGTGGTTACTAATTAAGAATATACAGTCATTTATTAATGTTTTTTATGCTTTGATACACATAATGTTTATGTACCTATATTAAGATATCGTATGGACAGTAATTATTTTTAAGAATAAAAGTTAATGTTGAATTTAGGAATATTTGTGCTTGTTATTACAAAAACTTATATAAATATCAGAGTGGCACCACTTTGCAGTTTATTTTTATTTATTTTAAAATAAACTTTGTTCCAGAACTTTGCAGCACTTATAACTACATTTTTTGAAAAATTTTCAAATTTAACTTTAAATTAATTTTCATTAAAAATATTAAAAGTTTTTATTTTGTATGCAGTTAATATTCGGTTTGCTATCAACAACTGATTCCATTTTCCAGGAATTAAATTTGTGAACTACGAATTTTGGTGTTCTTTTGAACAGATTTACTTTTCTCACTCATACGCGTCATACTCATGCAAACGCAATTTTAGCACTAGGTTATAGTAGCCATTATAAATTGTCAACTCTCCCATACTGTGCTGTTTTAACGTTTAGATCATTGATCTACCCAACATAACACATTAAATCTCTTAAATAGAAATTTTGTTCTTCCACATTTGGCCATAATTTCAGGAAGGTTACTTGAGACCCTTCTTCAGTAAAGAATAGGATGTATTGGTAGGTAAAGGCCAGGATGGGTTTGAAAGGAAATTGTAAGCTAGGCATGAGTGGAAATACTGCCTTAGGTAATTTAGAAAATAGTCGAAATATGAGTCAGAGTAAGCAGCCCCAGGTATCGATTCCAAGACCTTCCGAGTGCTGGATCGTCATGTTAACCACTTCATCACCTTAGCTCGTCTCGCAATTAAGGTTGCTTTTAAAATTGTGCGATAAATCGGTTAATGTAAATACTATAGGCATACTATTAATAGGTGATTAAACATACCTACTTCAAGTGCAACTAATGGTAGATGCCATCATAATTTGAATTAGAGTAGAAAACAGAAACAAATACTTGATAAGTTTTCCACAATTGAATATTGGGGAATATATGACTTTTAATTAATTAATTAACGAACTAGTCTTACCCCAAGAAAAAACAATTGTAATTTTGGATATTTAAATTCTTTATTATTTAAATGAGTTTGTCGAACGTTTTTGCCCTATTTATTGGGCATCTTTAGGACTTTTTACAATATTTAATTGGTTTTTTGCAATATTTTTATGTTTACTTATGAGTTATAAATAATTTCTTTAATGTGAGATAAACATGTGATAGATGAATAATGTTTATGAAATTTGATTAATGTATAGGGTTTATCTGACATTAAAAATTATTTATAAATTATAAGTGAACATAAAAATACTGAAAAAAAATCAAAATCAATTAAATCTTGTAGAAAGTCCTGAAGATGCCCAGTAAATGAGGCGAAAACGTTCGACAAATTCAATTAAATTATAAAGAATTTAAACATTCAAAATTACAATCTTTTTTCTTGGGTAAGACTAGTTCGTTAATTTAAAACATAGGAATAAAGTTATAAAATAATTTTTTACCTTGCAAATAAATCTAGTATTTAGCGTAATGGAAAATATAGATTAAGGAACATCCTGTATATAGGTATTAAATTAGGAATTAGTATTACATTAAAATAGATTAATTTAGTGAGCTAATGCAAAGAATGCAAGTTTTGCAATCACTGAAGTAGGACATGTCCTAGATAGTAAGATAGGTGAAGTAATTAGGTTAAGAATAAAGATAACTAAATCTGACACGACTGGGGGCAGTCGATAGTTCAATCAATAAATAACTTAAAAGATCCAACTACAGGTTTTAATTATAAAGATACCCATTTCAAGACTAGTACTGGCGTTAAGAATCCTATTAATTAATAAAGATTTATTATATTAAAAATGGTTGATAAATTAATTATATCGCGTTAAGAATCCTATTAATTAATAAAGATTTATTATATTAAAAATGGTTGATAAATTAATTATATCACAATTTCGTTTTTTAGTTTTTGATAAACGCAAATAATAGAAAATTCTTTATAAGAAAATCACATCCAGAAATAGATGATGTTAATTTTGACAGAATACCAACATTTCGCCTACTTTTGCAAGGAGCTTCATCAGAACAGAAGGATATCTCAAGAAGTACAGTAAGACAACTTACTAACTATTCTAAAGTATTTAATAGAACTGCATAAATATATGACACAATAAAATTATTCTACAATTAATTAGGTAGAATTACAAATGAAAAAACACAAAACAACTCAAAATAATATGTATAAAATTTAAAAATATGTTTCGACCCCTTACAAGGCAACTAATGTATTATTATAAAACAAAAAGTTCATCTTGTAAAACAAGGAAAACAAAAGACACCCATTGTGCTTGTATATGAAAAAACCCGGAAGTATGTTTCTGGATGTAAAGTCACACTACACTTGACACATAAGAATAATAAACACAACCCCCTTGTTATAGTCTACTTAGTTATAATATAATACATTTTGTCATCTAATTTTATTAAACACATTTCTACTTTGTTTAGATCTAGAACCGTTTAAATATTTGGGAGTACAGAACTGGTCACACAGAGTCACTAATAACGTGTAATAGGGATATTTTTGAATGACCTTGTATTTTCAAAGTAAATTCTGTTGTGATGTAGACTTAGTTTATCAAGTTACATATTTATTAAATATTTTCGTAATATTTTCGTTCCAATATTCAATCGACCCAAGTAAGTCTCAGAACATTTTTAAAATCATTCAAGACTTGAATTTAATTTTAATTTATAAATATAAAATCTAAATACCTAACCAAAGGTTTAAATCACAATTGTAAAACCAGCCCTTAATAATTTATATCGTTGTTTCTAGATTGATGACTATTTGTAAAGTATCTTCGAGCCTTCCCTGACGAGGAGAGGAAAACATTGAAACTATAATTCAAAGATTGCAAGACGCTTTGATAAAAAAAATTGTATGTATATTTTTCATTATATTCTTTATATTACAATTCCTTCTTTATATTACAAAGATGTTTTGTCTCAGAATCTAATTAATAGTAGAAATATTATTTAACGACTCTCATTGCTTCTAATTTGAGTTACATTCGTGTATCTCTACTTGACTCCAACTGTTTATGACCTGACACCTTTTTCTTTTAATTGTCTTTGGCTTTTAAAATTGGGGTGGTTTTCTAAATTGGGATATACCCTTACCAAATTCCTTTTGGCTATGAAACTTTTTAGAACTATAATTGTTCATTTAATCTGTGCCATACTTCCTCTGAATCGGCATAACGAGTAATTAGTGTCTATTTAAATATATAATTAATATTGTAATTTAAATGAATACCTTATATCAATATCTAAACTAGCCTAACTAGATTGACACTTTACGCTAACTAATTGTGATCACAACTTGAATTGGGAAAGACTACAAAATAAATAAATTGAAACATATGCTTTTATTTATAACTCTTCATTGAATATTATACTCCTAATACTAAATGAATCCAATGCATTATAATTATGTTCAGTTTTTGTTGACATTATTTGGTTGGGCCCTTATTTTGGTTTTAAAACAATGATATGCGTTTAATTATTTAAATAATACCTACTTTGTGAATGTACTTTGTACATGTACCTTTCGTTGTCTTCTTTAAGGATCTCGCCGTCTCTGTATCTTTACGTTCGAGTGCTACGATCGATAACACATCAGCCTTTTTAGTTAATCGCACTTATTATTCTGTAACCTTAACTATTTTTGTATCGTATATCAATTACTTAATTATGCTTATATTCGTAAACTATTGTGGACTCATTCTGTTTCTTTTACATTATTTTATTAATTATACTGGTATTTATTTTTGGTTTATTTATTTATAATACAAGCATATACTTTAATTACCGCATCTGGATAGACAAGTATTTTTCTTCTATATTTAATATCTTGAAAGCGCTCTAGGTGACATAGGAATATACATAATTTTATTTACATTTCGTCACTCCCTTAGATAACTAAAGCTTTTCTATTTCCTATCTTTAAGTAACAATGATTTCCATTCACCTTAAAATAGCCTAGTGAGAGTGTAGCTACTTGTATAAAAAAAACTCATGCACGTTTGAAGATTTCTATCAAACAGTTAACGCCTTGATTTGACATTACATACATATACGAGATTTCTGTTATCGTGCTTGTAGTGAGTCTGTAGCTCAGGTGGTAGAGCGTGCGTCATGTTAGCGCAAAGTCCTAAGTTCGAGCCTCGGTTGATGCAGAAATTTTTAAATATGCATTTTGAATTGTTATAAACTCATACTTTATATATTGTAAAACAATTACCACCTTGATCTCATATTTCTTATAATTTTTGGTCAGAAATTGCGTACGTCATTTATAATAGGAGAGATTTAAATAGCCAAAATACAATTTAGGGTTCAGAAAAAGTGAATTCACGAAGTTGAAACGTTCAAAAAGCTCTTATGGTGTATATGCATAATACTAAACCATGATTTACTAACCTATATTGATTTTTCTATACAGGGTGTAACGTAAGTTCACGCCATAATTTCAGTCGGTGATACTTTGCACAATTTTTTACGCAAAAATTCTTAATAAACCATGTTCTTAAAACTAACCGATTTCTGGGATTTATGCAACCAATGCACCTCTTCATCCCCATCACTGGTTTACTAGCATTTATGCTAATTCGAAGTTTCATTACAATATATTATATAAATATGTTACCCAGATTTGATGAATTTACTCTACTTTTTGAGTTATTAAAAAAAATGTGCTATTTTCATGAGATTTCAAAACCCTATAGCTAGAAAACGGTTAGTTTTACAACCATGGTTTATCGATACTTTTAGATTAAAATTTCTCAAACTATCACCTCCTGAAGTTATGACTCGAACTTATGTTACACACGGTATATTCCCGTGAGTTTGTGGAGGGCTTGATGTGGCACGTAATTCCAGATCCCAATGACAGTGATCACTTTCACTTCGTAACACAGTATGTAAATCATACTAAACAAAACATGTTTTTATCTAAATAAAAACTATACAAAATATATTGGAAACGCTTCATCTCTTTAGCAAACAATGTAAACAGAATACGTCTGAATTTATTCATATATTAACAGAAGCAGCCGATGAATCGATTGCTAAACGTCGAAAAACACCCTATGTCATACAAACTGCGCGAAAATTATACAATAATATAGAAGATCTTTTAGTAGGTACAAAAAATATATATCTAAGTTTAAATAACTCATATTTTTTAAGAAATATAAAACTAAAGCAAGTCTTGATTTCAAACCTAGCAAAAGGAATCCAGGAAGGCATATCCTCTCTCTTTAAATACCAATACCACTATAACAACGTTTGGAAAAACTTCGGAACTTCATTGACATTACAATGTCACTCACTATTTAAATACTAAAGTACAAGAACAATTCTGAAATCTACGTAAATAGCTTAGTTAAGATATTAACCAGTTTAATCGGAAGCACTTGCAGTAATGAGAATTACAGTCACGGTCGTGCAATACAAATAAAGAGCGGGAAATTGTGATGATACTACAAATTATTAAATATACCAGTAAATCTATGGAAACTGCTGGCGTCGATTAGTGCAGTGGTTAGTATGTTTGCCTCTACAGCCACAGAACGCTGGTTCAATCCCGATCAAGATCGTTAAATTGTTCGGCAGAACAAAATTTAAAAAGTATGCTTTCTCCGGGTAAAGAAGTAAAATCCTAGATGCTATGTCAATGTGAAGTTTGGCACGTTAAAAGTCCCTACTGACGGTGGAACGCCTTCAGATTCAATAAAATTTTAGTAGGATGGTGAAATGACTATAGTAGTTGAAGCCGATAGGTTTAAGGGAATTTTCGCATCCCGAGTCTCGGTCACAAAACAATATAGATATATCTAAATATATATATATATATATATATATATATATATATATATATAT
>JAHWXV010248903.1:0-10526 GCA_024586415.1 Phrixothrix hirtus | reverse complement strand
ATATATATATATATATATATATATATATATATATATATATATATATATTGGATTGGTTTTGTGGGTAATCCCTTGTGTAAATATGTTTTGGTTCTGAAAAGAACCTATTGGACGACGTTTTGGCTGACTCACATCTGCCATTATCAAGTCTGTTGTAACTGTCTACTTCGCAATGTCTGATAGTGTTCGGGGACATTTAAAAGTGAGTACGGATTCGTCGCGCAGTTGTATAAAAACCAGTCGTGCATTGACTCTTTGTTAGAAGCGTTCCGTGTGTGTTCAGGGACTCAGCATAGTGTAGTATGTTGGAAGACCCCAACTTGAGAGATGAAATAGTGTATCTCTGGGGATATACCTACTTGTTTCCACTCCGTAGCTGTTTAATATGAACGTGTAATGTTCTTCCGCATGTGCAGGAACTCATAAAGCCATCACGACGGACAATTTTGGGTAATTTGATGACCCAAACTAAGGTCTTCTTAGATCACAATCAAAATTAATATTAACATTTGGGGCCTTAACAAAAAGCGATCCCGGGACAAATTCACAAGTGGCTAGGGAACTGCTTCTATCTATTCCAAGAATAGTTTCAACCTTGAGCGGCCATCTGGAATAGTGGCGCCCCCTTCCTCTTTTTGTATCCTGATTTCCTTTAGAGCGCGGACAGTGCTGGTGAAATTCTTTTGGAACCTCCCCTTCCTCTGATGAGTTAGTGGTCACCAGTTCTGCTGTTGGGCATAATGCCAAACGTGCCCATGACAATATTCTAATTGGCACCCTAACATGTGGCCCCGAAACTACCAATAGTTTAGTTGACTCCATGCAGACTCCCAAAATTACCAAAGGTTTATTAATTTTTGATATTTCCATTTTTTTTAAATATATGTCTACATATTTGTAAATCTCCACTGTAGCATTAAATTAGAGTCTAATTTGTTACCTTAACGTGAGCATGTCATGAGATTCACAGTTCATAATAATAATTTGAACGTTTGAGGATAATTTTATCTTTCAATTAAATTTGTCATTTTAAAAGTGATGTTTGAAAAAAAATTCATTTCTTTTCCTAGTTATTCATCATTTTGTAGGTTTCTTACTTTAGCCCTGACATTTGGAAAAAATTATTTTTTTTTCTAGTGATTTATTATTTGGGAGGTTGGTCATTTTAATAGTGACTTTTGTTGGAAGTTCTATTGTCAGTTAAGCTGTCATTTTGAGTGACAGAATTTTGTTTCTTGTATACAGGTTATTTATTACATACTGGATACTACATAATTAGTCGAATATTTTTTGCTCTATTTTTTTCAATTATTGGGTGCTAGCAAATTGATTTGAATTTCTGAATATCAGTAGAGTTGAATTTTGTTCTTGGTGAACAACTATGTTAGTTATTTTTATGTAAAGTCTTGTATATTGGTTAGTACAATATTAACCGGAATTTTGAAATAATTTTGAAAAGTTATTTGCTTCAAAGTTAGTCCCCCTGAACTGTAGTTTGAATTGAACACTTGTTTATTAAGAAATATAAATAAGAAAGACTGTG
Source organism: Phrixothrix hirtus (assembly GCA_024586415.1). NCBI lineage: Eukaryota > Metazoa > Arthropoda > Insecta > Coleoptera > Phengodidae > Phrixothrix > Phrixothrix hirtus. The sequence continues at coordinate 8,983 of JAHWXV010248903.1, read as the reverse complement.
ATATGGCGGTTTAAAAATACCACATCTGCAGGTTAGTCTGCGAGTCATAAAAGGTAACTAACTTACTACCTTGTTACCTCATCTTCCATCTTGGCCTTAGGTTTAGGCTTAGGTTGATGCCGTGTTGTGGCGGCTTTAGGATTCCACATCCACAGGTTTATTCTGTCTTGCCTACTTTTAAATTTGTTTTTATTCCATCTTCTCTGGTGGGACATTGTTTATTCACATTACTTACTCATTTTTATGTTCTTTACTATCTCCTTTCACAGTGAAGTTATCAAGTGTTTGGTCTTGTGTTCGGTTGTGAATTTATTTTAGATTAGACTTGTCTCTTCATTGCCAATGAGTTGAACTGTCTTTCCTTTTTTGTTTTTGGGTTAATCCGCTTAGCATGTCAATGAAGTGTGCTTGTCTTTTTGGATGATAGACTTTCTCAATGTTAAACTTGTTATTTAGAATTATATGGCCTGTATTTGATACATTGAATAATTCTATGTTTCAATTTGAGTTTTCTTCTATTTTACGCTCTGAGGCAAGGACGTCTGTGTTGTGGCGGTGTAAGAATACCACATCCGCAGGTTAAGCTGCGTGTCGTAAAAGGCGACTAACTTACCACTTTAATGCACCATCTTTCATCCTGGCCTTAAGCTTGGTTGCATATTTTGGGACACTATGTGGGCAGTGTGTGTTTTTGGTTTGTGTTTTTTGTTAATTGCGGTTTCATTTGTAGTTCTCTTTATGAGGAATTTTAGGATACAAATGGCATCGTCTTGTTTTTGTTGTTATGTTTTGTTTAACTACGTTTAGTTAGTCCCTTTGAGTTTACTTGGGCTCTCCTTTCTTCTTCTTATCGGATGGCAGTGGTATTTGGTGTGGATTTCGCGTGTGCGGATTTATGATCCAACCGGTACTCCTGTTGTCTGTACGTCTTTCCTTCCTTCTTTGCCTGGGAGAACTCGAGGTTTGACATCACGTACTCAAAATTCTGTTTTAGCTTGTTTGCTTGTTTGTTTGTTATTTTGAGAAATTTTCGGTGAAAATTTCTTTTGACTAGGGCGATGTCAGATTTTATTGGCATACTGCGCATTATGAACAAAATCTTTTCTACCTTTTTAAATTTGCCGCCGTATGTTTTCGGCAACGGCGTGTTGACAGGACAATGGAAAAAATAAATAGAGAGAGTTTCCTATCGGATAAAAGCGAGAAGTGTGTCTTTTTCCTATGTTCATGTCGATTAAAAGCAAAATGGATAAAGTATTGCTTATGGTCGGATAAAAACACGATAGACCCATTTTCTAAATCTGTGTCGAATAGGAATTTAATAATTGCTGTAAATGTGGCAGTAAAATATTTATTTCCATGTCTGATAGAGTTTGGTGGCAATTAAAAGTGAATACGGATTCGTCGCGCAGTTGTATAAAAACCGGTCATGTGTTGGCTCTTTGTTAGAAGCGTTCAGTGTGTGTTTAGGGACTCAGCATAGTGTAGTATGGTTGAAGACCCCAATGAGAGATGGAATAGTGTATCTCTGGGGATAGACCTACTTGTTTCCACTCCGTAGCTGTTTTATTTGAATGTGTGATGTTCTTCCACAGGTGCAGGAACCCATAAAGCCATCACAATAGACAATTTTGGGTAATTTGACATCCCTTAGATCACAATCAAAATTAATATTAACATTTGGGGCCATACCTTGTGCGGCCATCTGGAATAGTAGCGCCCCCTTCCTCTTTTTGTATCCTGATTTCCTTTAGAGCGTGAACAGTGCTGGTGAAATTCTTCTGGAACCTCCCCTTCCTTTGACGAGTTAGCGGCCACCAGTTCTGCTATTTGGCATAACGCCAAACCCGCTCGTCATACAATGTCAGTCTGTTTAAAGGAAGGTAATTGTTTGGTGCTTGATTTTCATCAGTTGTGTGCTGAGTTAGTTTAAACAACATCCCACAATTTCTTGAGCAAAGTGAGAAATACAATATTAAGAACAGTAGATAATTTTTGTCGTACAGGACTTGATTTTGACTCATTAAGAATTTTTAACCAGTAGCTTTTTAAGGGTCTGAAATTGGCTAGGTTCAACAGAAACTTTTCTTGGGGGTGTCGAATTACTCAAAAAGTGTAACTTTTTACTTTTGTGTCATCAAGTTTTGACATAAGTCAACGTTTCACACAGTCTTCTCCATCTCCATCTCTTACTTTTTTAAAATAGCTGAAAGCTGTATTATAATTACTTATATATAATATTTATAAAATCAACTCAAAAGATGGACCTTCACAAAATAGTGGTGGTCGTCAATCCACCTCGACTTCCCCCTTGTGTACAAGCGTGACAGTTGCATAAGATGGGTGCTATTTAGGGGAAGGGCTACAAAAGCAATATTATGTTTCTCACAAGCCTTTAGAACTTCCATACTAACATGGGAACTAAGATTGTCTCCAATCAGTACTTTTCTTTTTCTTTGCATAAAACAAGCAAAAGTAATTTAAAAAACCGTCCTAATTTTGACCAGTTATAATGAGCATTAGTTAGTCCCTACTCTGTTCATGTGTCCCACAAGTGTTCTGCCTTGTAATTAACATAAGGAGGCAGAAGTTTTCCAGAAGTTTTTCAATAAACCATTATTCTGACTGATGTTTTTGATAGGTTGGGAATATTTGCATCCACATTTAGTTAAAATCTTTTCTTCCCAGTATCATCTATGAGGTTAGTCTCATTGTGGTTGAAGATTAGACTAGGCAAACTCCTATTAATTCTTTTTTTAAGCAATTAAAACATAAATGGTTCCTCATCACAGTAGCCCAAACACGCTCGATGTTACTGCAGAACCTTTGAGAAAGCTTGTTCTTGTGGTGTTTTAGAAAAGTTCTGCCTAGGTTCTACCTTGTAAATTATTTTTAAACTGTATCACTCTCAACAAACACTCTGCCTCTGGTTCAATGCATTCTCAATAATAGTATGCCAGAAGTTCTAACAATGCCTTGTTGCTGGTTTACAATGATCGGCTAATTTAAATATGTTGTGCTGGCCATCAGATGGGTCACTTCCAAATAGTCAGCATTTTTCCAGCAATGGACTAATGTTGGGTAAGTGTTGCCTCAACCACCACCATACTTTTGATCCAGTATTGGTTTATCAAGTATCCAATCTCTGTTGTTGGCTGACAATAATGGCCCAGCATTTTGCTAGTAATGGGCCGATCTTAAATGAACTTTTGTTATTTCGAGATTCTGATTCAATACTATATACTAGTGTAATAGAAATATATACATTGTTTTCAGTGTAATTTTTTTATTTTATTTAATAATTTACCTGATATGTATACATATAAAGAATAATTATTTTCAGTTAAAATTTTCAATGTTCAGTTTTTGGTTATCTGTTATATTTTCCTAATATCCCAGGTAGCAAAATGCCGTCTTATTTACATCATTTTTGGTTATGCGTTACATCATTATGCCTTATAATTTGATATAAAATAGATGAAAAAATGAGGCAATGTTACAACCTAAAATTTGAAACAGCAAAAACGTTAGCGCAAGGTATGTTAGCCTATGCAATCGTTGGATCATCATATTGCACCTGTAATTCTATGTCAGAGGTAACTATGCTGTATGCCGGATATGATTCAGCATTGTACAAATGATACCAGCATTTAGCCATTAATGCCGAAAATTATCCAGAATTGTGGTGCCTTTTTTGTCCATGTACATTTTTACTATGCACCTTAAATCAAATATTGTTATTGGGAATCCAAAATTGCATATTGCAGTAGCATGCAGAATAAATGCCAATTATTCTTCTTCTTTTGTAAAAATACACTGGTCTAACAATGTATTGTTACATCACTTTTGTTTTCAGAATAATCAAACTCCTTGGAATTTTATATTTAATAGATGCTTCATGCTGAGTTAAAACCTTATTAGCAATGTTTGCTAAACAAAGTTCCATTTTCAGATTACTGTACTGTATATAAAGGCATCCATCAACTTTCCTTCTGGACAGTTTTTCTCGTGACATGTTATTCTGTAACAATCAGAAATTGATTTTCAACATTGATCCAGAAAATCAATTGGATTGCTGTTGAAATCTAAGTACAAAATTTAAAATTTTGTGAAACGAATACAAAAGAAAACATTTTTTATTTGAAACTTTACTTTCTAATACATGGATGATACACTGGGATATTGGAAATATGACCACAGGAAAAATTTAGCGTGGATAAACTTGCCCCACAAAATGCCTGGGAGAGATGTGGCACCATTATATTTTTTACTGGCATAGTAGTTTCCTTTCAAAAAATATGAACCACTAATGACACATGATACCACATGTCCCTAAAAAGTTAATGAAGTTTAAAGGGATACTTGGATAATAGTTCGACTCCAGGATTATTCTTGAATAGTTTTACACTATTAATAAGTTTAATTTGGAAAAGTATCATTCAATAAATAGGCTAACTCTTTGTAAGACCTAATTCAATAACTTACAACCCTTTATTATAAGTTTAATATTGTTCTTAAAATACCTTTTACATACTTAGAAAATAATGGGTTAATTAGTTAATTATTATTTTTAAAATGTACTACAAAAATAGAAATGAAAGTTATTGCTATTTTAACATTATCAATGACAATTATTATGTGTTTATGAATGTCTTTAACCTTGTTTCTTGATTTAAAAAATTTCGCAACATTAACATGTTTTCTTTATCTTTTCGTAACTTTTGAATCAGGCAATATAGTAATTTGCATTTTTTGCACCTAAATTTAAATTTTAATTGAGAATTAAAAAGTTATGAAATAAATGTGTTCAATTTAAAAAAAAGTAACATTCATAAATATTTACAAACTGTATTTGTGTGATTACTGCAACTTCCATTTAAACAGTTGTTTTGCAATATTATTATTAATGGAAATATTCGAGCATTACATTGCTTTTTAAACTGACTGTAATTTTGCAAATAAAATATTTATAAATGTTTAAAATATAATTTTATTGAATAGGTATGTACAGAAGTTGTAAAGAAATAAAACGTGCTAACAGAACTAAAAATAACAATGATTATTATTTGTTAATTAATGAAAAGGTAGCCGTTGTATATTGCCATAAAATGGATACTCCTGAACCTGAAGAATTTATCACTTTAAAGTATCACAATTATGCTGAACATTATAATAAAAGGTGAATATTTCAAAATAAATCGAATTGTTTGTCATTAATGTAATACATTCTAGTTTAAATGATCGAAGTACATGTCCAGGAAATGGAAAACGACAAGACTACTGTGATTGCACCATTTTAGGACCAGATATAGCAGGATCCACTATGTTTCGAAAAGTTCGTCTTAATATAACTTCCATGCAAATTATTGGTGAGCAATTAAAAAAAATTAATTTTGAACTAATAAATATTTATTGCAGCTGACGATTTTACATTTTCAACACAAATAAATGGTATACGAATTCCCTATGGAACCGCAGGTGATTGTTACAGTGAACAGGAGAGATGTATACAAGGAACATTTTCAATAGATCTTAGAGATACCTCATTCAGATTATCTAAAAATGTTAGATGGGTAAATAATGGAAATCGGGCAACCTCTCACATAGTTTCGGAGGTTAATTTTCAATTTTGTTGTAAAGTTGTTGTAGGTAATATGTTTTATTATTTTATTACAGGATAGAGTGGTACGAGGACAATGTGGCGGGTATTGTGGCTCATGTTCTCCAGACCAACAAATTGGACTTACTATAGAAGTTACTTAAATAATATTTCCTCTGTGAGGATATAGATAAGAAAACAGACTGTAGTCTTGAAGATATTCGATAAAATTGTTTGTAAAAATGATGTAAATGTGTACATCGGCAAGTTGTCACAGATATTTATAAAAGTTGTTATGTAACTATTTATTGTTACATTTACCTAACAGTATTGATTAAATATTTGTAAGGTTTATATGTTTTGTTGTACTGTAAAAGGCTCGTTTTATCAGTGTTCATTTTTATTATAAACGACTATCAGATTGCTAAAAGAAGAGTGCGCCTTTGTATTAGTCATTAAAATTGTAGATACGTTTAATATTACTGCCACTATGTATAAGCTGTCATATATTGTACAGTTACTATTTATTTTTACTTAGGTGAGTTAATCTCACTTTTTATTAGTTATCGAAAATCGATTTTACAAGAAGACTGTATATTATTTTATTAAGAGGAATACTCATAGTTAGGTTATCTAACTTTAAATCATTTATTAATTTAGCTCTCTACAAGTTAGGGGTCCTTATTTATTTTTATTGTCAAGTTAGTATTTTGCAATAGCAAGAAACCTTTAATTTATGTTGTTTAGTATTTAACTTTATTTATGTGCATCCTTTTTGTAAGATGTTTGTAATTGTTGTGTAACATTAGTGTTTATAACAAGAGAATATAAAATTAATTTTATTTATAGTTTGTATTATCTCCTTCATTTTATTAATCTTTAAGTAGGGGAAAGTGAGATACAGTGAACAACTGTTTTTTAAAAAAATTTTATTAATTCTTTATTAAATCACATCATTGTTCCAAATACATCAAACAATGGTTGCATATTTTGACTATAAATAGCACTACTTAACTTAGAATACTAATCATTCGTAATTTTTATGATTGGTATTGTATAAGTTTTTGTTAGTCTTGTAACTATATTTAGTGATATTGTAACCTTGATGTGGTGTGTTTTGTGTACTTTGTAATCAAATATCGGAATCATCAAATTTACAAATGGTTAGTGTTAATGTAACTTTTATGTGATGCTTTGTTTTTATATTTGCAATTATTATATAAATATATTTTGTAATAATAGGTGCATCTTAAACATTGAACATGGCACAGAATAGTAAGCATAAAATGGCATTAGGACAAAAGAATTGGCGAAGATAATTGCTGGTGTAATGAATGCCGAATCGGATGAAAAAGAACATCAAAATAGCAGAAGTGAAGGAGAAGATCATGCTGAATTTAGTAGCTCAACAGAAGAATCTGATAATGATAAAGAAAATGCAATGTCAACTACAAGTAAGAAAAGGACAAAAATATTTATAAATATTCCTGTATGTAACAATGTCGAGGGAAATCAAATTTATTTAAGTTGGGAGTTGATTGCCAAATTGCAAAGTTTATTGTTGTTGATAGAACAAAACATAACTACATCATCTTCACAAGATTTCAAATTTTTTTATGAAAACCATATAAAAAGTAGATTTACCAAGTGATCTTAAAATGAACGTTATGTCGATTATTGAGCAATTTAAAGACATACAAAGTAATAGAGTCATATTATTAATGGAAATGTTATATCGCATTTCAGAAAAAATTATTAATGACATCGATCCGGTTAAATTATTATTTCAAGAAAGAAGTTAGTTAAAGGGTTGTGGAAAGGGCATAGGTTTAAATTTATGTAAATAATCATGTACTGTGTTTAAATAGTAAATCTAGTGAACAATGTGGATGTGTTATGCAGCAGAAGGTTGGACTGAGATGGTGGATAAATACATAGCTGTTGAATGATTACTACAAGAATTTCAAGTATTAGTATTTGATGAACATGAATCAGTGTACAGATTTTAGGAGTTTGATGCTGAATTGTAAGAATTTAATAAAAATGTTTACAAAAGCATTTGTCGAAAATATATAACAGGAAATTCATGTTCTAGATGTCTAATGCGGTGACTTAGCAGAAGTAATTTACATGAGTTTGGTCATTAATGTGCTCTATTTCTTTTTAACGCAGAACCGATGATAGTGGTGAAAGTGATGAAGTAAGTGATGAAAATAAATAAAACAGTGATGTTGATAACAGTCATTGAACATAAAAATAAAGTACATTATATGGTGATGTGGTCTCATGCTTATCGAGAAGCGTAAAAGGGAAATTGGCAATCAGTGTTATTTGATTGACTGAGATTTGAAAGATGGTTGAAAGAATGTGATCAAATAATTTCACCTATTTTAAATTTTGAACATAGATCAAAGATTTATTGTGAGTGCTTTATGAAATAATAAGGAAATCAATAATACAGCTTACTTGGTACAATTGAAAAAATTAGGATTTATAATATTCATAGTGATATGTACATTGTTATGATTATAAGAATGGGAGAGCAAATTGTTATAAAATTGTAATACTTCATATGTAAAATATATAAAATAAATAAGTATTATAATAAAACATGTTCGATATTAATAAGTTTTTATATTTCTTAAATATAGTTTATTGAAAAAAGTTATTTTATTACATGTTGATGATATAAAGTATAAATAATTAATAAAGCACATATACATGGTGATTTCATATGATGAAAGCAGTTTACCTCTGTTGTGGCTAATGCTGATTGTTCACTAAGTTCAATTAATCATTGAGAAATACATTTTCTTATGTAATCAGCTTTTCCATGTCCTTTAACGTAAATGGCATTTGCATCTTGAGTTGCTCAACGAAGAACATCTGGAAAAGTGTACACTGAAATGAAACTGTCATATCAGTTGATGCCGTAGTGATTAATCATTAATTATAGTTTATATCATTTCAAGTTGTAGTAGATGTACACAAATAGTTAGGGAGAGAATTGCACAGCACCCTACTAAGGGGATATCCATTAAGGAAATTAAACAAATAAAAACAAGGTATTGTACACAAAAACTACAAAAATAAAAAACCTATTTTATAAGAAAACAAATATTTATCTATTTGCATATTGAAATGAGATTATTTCAAAACCCATTTGAGTTGCATAATGATGTTCTTTTTAACACTGAATATATTATTTTAAAAGGTTGCTAACATTAGTAATTAACCTTATTAAACATCAAAATCAAATAGAAATTTGACAAACTTTCATATTCAAATGTCAAAACGTCAATGTCACCAACTATCACTAAAATCCCTAAATCAATTATATGTCAAAAAAGTGCGTTTTTTCCTAAATTTTTAGCAAATAGATAA
>JAHWXV010248899.1:0-10309 GCA_024586415.1 Phrixothrix hirtus | reverse complement strand
TTATATATATATATATATATATATATATATATATATATATATATATATATATATATATATATATGTATATTGTTGAATACTTTTATTAATAATTCGTATTTTCTATTTTAGGTTTGCAGTATGACCTTCCAAATCCCGACAAAAATCACTTATGGTCCGTGCAACCGGCATACGCAGAATGCGCGTTACAAGCTCCACTTAGTGCCACAGCGAAAGCGATGAGTACTGTGGGGGCGGGCGTAGCGAATTCGGGACAAGCAGGGCCCCGTACGCCGGCTGCCCCCAAGCGGCCGGTGCGACGTGGAAAACCACCCCCAGAGAGACCGCAACGTGCACTCTTCTGCCTGCAGCTCAAGAACCCCGTTAGAAAACTTTGCATTGATATTGTTGAGTGGAAGTATCCTTTTTGTACATTTTAATATTTAATCAACTAATTTGGTACGTATTTATCTTATGTCTACACGGATAGCAATCAGGTATCATTAAAAAACTATTACACTTTTTATATACAAGTGCGTTTCATAGTAGCAATGCTTTCAAGTAAAGTTAAGACTCATTTTTGAAAGCGTATTAGCTTATTTAAAAAAACATCTTTAGATGAACTGTTTTTATTTATATCATTTTTTACATGAAAAACTGAACAATTTGTTTGAACTAAAGTTATATTTTCAAATAAATTTATAATACAATATTATTGAACGATATATTAATCAGAAAGGCATTAACGTACTGTTCGGATTATACCAGGCTAAGTCGATAATTATTCGAAATATATTGATGCTTTTAACTTCACTGTATTACTTACTATCTTCATACCCATATAGTGTACTGCGATAAAAATTAGTTCTATAATTCTCCTTGTTAGGCAAATACAAGTACGCTGCGCTTCTCTTATACAAATAATAAAGCAATAACCAGTACTACGTTCTACGTGCATTGACGAAATATAAGACTAGGAAATTATCGCAGTCCATCAGCTTAAAATATGGAATTGGCTAATGATCCTATGTGGTTTTTTCGGTCAATTTCGTAATTCTGTACACCAAGATCTTTCTGTCACTGCATGAAAACCGTTCGAACTACATGTGATGGCTTTCTTAAAAACGGCGGTGATCTGAAGAAATGATATTTGGGAAATATGGAGAATGCAAAAATACTGGGTGGTGCAAAAAGAACGCATGGATTTCAAAAAAGTGCAACTTGCTTAATTTTCGGTATAAAAAAACTTAGTCCCACAAAAATAATCTGTGATATATTTAGTTTTTATTGGTATACAAGATTATTTAACATATTTAATATAATTTTAGTTATGCAAATTACGTCCGGAAGCTGACTTCCGTTTTGCTGGACGCACGTACGAAAACTCTTCAACATTGGTTTTCTCAACATTTCTTGAGGTACAGTTGCGATTTCTTCACCAATGGAAAGATTTAATTCATCTAGCGTACGAGGTTTTAGAACATTGACTTTGGATTTGAGGTAACCCCACAAAAATTAGTTGCAAGCCGACAAATCCGGTGGCTGTGGAGGCCAAAGAACGTCACCAAACCGTGAAATTACATGGTTGAGAAATATTTGTCGGACAACTTCCATCGTGGTTCTTCCTATATGAGTTGTGGCCCCATCTCGTTGGAACCGTTTTCTTCCACGTTGACTTGAATTCTTCGAAGTTGTGGAAGCAAAAAACTGTGTAACATCTCAACATAGCGCTGTTTCGATCAGAGATTGCCCCACCAACCGGCACATTGAAATGTTGACGGAACAGACATTGAACGAAAATTACACAATCGTTATTTATAGAAAACTGCTTAACGGCAAAAGTACGTTGCTCTACGTTCCACCGCTCCATGGCTACTGAAACTAAACTCTGTGCCTTCTGGCAAGCGGAGTTAGGAAGCCGTTGACCTCTCCCCTCCGAAGTACTACGCATACCAAAAGCATGCTTTCTTTTTGCGCCACCTTATACATCTCAATCCAGCCCTATTATTTTTTGCAAAATTTACAAAAATGTAAAACCTGGCATTATTACGACGTAAGACGACACCTTTGTGATTGATCAAATTAAGTTGATGCACATGGTTATCTACACTTGGTTTCTGAAATTATAAAATGATTCACGTTGTATAACCTGTGGTAGTTTCGACTAAAACGTTCACAGTGTTATTATGGATCTTAATTGTAAGGCCAACGCGTGATGCAACTTGGACAGAAAAATTCTCACAAACCGCTTCTGCCAAAAATAATCCACCATAACATAAAACATAAAATTTCGCGTTTTTCTTTTAATTGCACGTAAAATGTTACGTGATAAATATCTACACATTCTCAAAATTGAATTAAGGACGAATCTACGATCAAAGAGCCTAAAGTCATCTGTCAGCAAAAATGGCACGGAATTATTGACCAACTTATAATATACAAGGTGCCATGAAATAACGAACTCAAGTTTCTTTATATCAGCATGTAGAAGAAGTAGTAGTACATGACTTACAGCCAAAGACAAAGCATTGAAACTAGAGTTATAAAAATTTCAGAAACATGTTCTGTATCATTATTAACCTATTATCGTACCTTATATTGTGAATTGCTAAAATTTAATAAAAAAATACTAATACTAATCCGAAATTACATGACTAAGATTTTAAGCAAGCTGTTTAACTTGAACTTAGCTGCGACTTGCTATACTCCCTTATTGATAAAACTAGTCTATTAACTAGCACTTCCCTTACGCATATTGAAAAACAATTATAGTCACTAATAATAATTCTTTGCAAGTGACAAAAAATTATATACTTTAAAATACATTTATTTAGATAAATTGATCTTATTAGTACTACTCCATTTATTTTAAAGTTAATTATTTAAAATTCCAATACGTTATTTAAATAGTATCACAGAATAAACATATATCAGAACTGAGTCCACTTGCAAATGGTGTTCTTCATCTTATCTAGATATGCGTTTATTACTAGTGTATTTATTGCAGACCAAATAACCTAAATCTTCAAAATATACATTTAAAATTTATGAATCAGAATACATGCTTAAGTAAAAAATTGTAAATAAATAATTTCTTAATTTATTAATTAATTGTAAAAATTTCATGTTTAGATAAAGTCTGTACCTTTATAAATGACTGATTTTGAATTAAAACAGTACACTCCTACCTGCAGGTTAACAAGAATCTAGGTATGAAAGTATGTAAACGTAAAATGCGGAACAATACCAAATCTATGTGGTAAAAGTGAGAAGAATGGCTATTTAAGTCCAGAGTAAAGTGAAATTCCATAAGAACCTTAAATTTTTAATAGCCGCACGCAAAACTGAACCTTAATTCTTTTATTTTTTAAAGTGGAAATTACTTTAAATAATATTATATTTAAACGTACACCACTTGAAATAGTGTCAGCAGTTCTCAAAAATGAAATAATAGAAAAGTTGCCAGTATAAAAGGGGAATACCTTTAAACAGGCAACTTAACGTAAAATTGAATAACAGCGTGGTGACAGAATATGTAAGAGTATTAAACGAATTTTCTTGTTGATACAAGTCTGATTATTAATAATACTTAAGGTGAATTTGAGATCATTTCATTTTTGAAGTTAAATACTCTCGTGTGTTGTGACTACGATCCCGTCATTGACACGAATGAGTGATGAACTCAGGGTAAGTCTTAAGTTATTGCCCTAACTTAAAAACTTTATAATAATTAACATCGTCAAAGTATACAATTTGAAATTTAATATTTAAATTTAAGTTAAATTATATATAGAATACAGATGGAATAACGCAATATGGCTATGACTTTTTTGTATTTCACTTTCCAAAAAAAAGTATTAACAAACTTTGCTAGCATTAAAAGCTTTGTTGACATTTCACCTTAACTTTTTGTGTTAACGCTGGCATGCAAGTCAAAATTTTCAAATATTAGCTAATGCGTTTCTTTTCATTATATGACAAAGTTTCTAACGGTTTGCCCAAGCATATTTTTGGGAAATTCCAACTTCAAATTGTGAAATCTAATAAATATCAAAACTTTATAATGCGCTAAATAGCTTTGCCACGTATAGGTGAATAAAACATCCTGGCTGGCCTTCACCAGAAGTATTCCATCACGCGGCAACATAAAATAATGACCAGCTGGCGCTAGTGGTACGGAAGCTAAGGAGTGGGGCGTAGTGGCGTAAAAAGCGGTCTTAGTAACCACTAATAAATGTCGAAATGGTTGCCCTCGAGCTTCGCTCCTCGTATCGCTAAAGAAAACAAAAATCGGTGCTGACGAGTACCGAGATGGGTCCGAAACGGGTACGAGCTCAACGCTATAAGTAATCAGAATGCTTAACAAAAGAAATGGGCGTCAATCTTGTAATTGAAAATAAGGGCGAAAGCGTCGCAGATTGATTCGCGATAAGATGTTGACGATGTTGAACGTAGAACATGCCTCAACGTAGTTATAAATATTCTACTTCCAGTATATAAAGTTTCGCAAAAAATCGTAGCGAAAAATCAACATGATTAAACCGGAAAAGAAATACGACACAACACAGCAATAAGTAAAGAAAAAGAGATAAAACATAAGGGTAGTATCAGTTTATTTTCGTTTACTACCCACAACACATCTGAGAATAAACAGTTGAACAATTGGTTCTTTTAATGCATAAAGTAAAATTCAATGAAACATTTTTAGAACTTCAAGAGTAAATATGTTTGTCTAGCAAATTAAATTCAATAAAACATTTTGACCTTAGGTTAGATAATTCATATCTACGAGGCAACGTTACAAATTGATCAGAAATTATCGCACTTATACTTATACGGTACTAAAATAACTTTAAAGAGCAAAAATGAGTTTGCTTAAACGCAGGTATTCATGAATCTAATTATGAGTTATGAATACGTAATAAAAATCAAATACTAAAACAAAAAGTTGTAAAAATAAGCGAGATGTTCCCGTTTCACGAACGTCGTTGCAGCGAAGATCGATTGTTTCAGTAAAGCAAAAAAGAAAATACTTAAACGCGCACGTAATTAATTAAATTTTGCATATTTAGAAACGTTTTTACAGAATTATGAATTTAAAGTACGTCACAAAAGGACATTAAAAGTCTAGTAGAGAGTAAATCTTAAATACTTTAAATTAAACTAACAGGAAAGAATTTGCAGTGCGAGAATTGCTAAATCGCCACAGACAAGGTCGCGGCCTACGGTCCCTACGCTGCACTTGCCTCGAAAACTGACAATTCACACATGTAAAGAATATTAAATTCGGAAATAATTTTTCTATACAAAGCAATTTATTCTTGTCTGGAATCTCTAGCAAATATATATAATTACGATGAAACTGATGTAAAGCAAAGTAACACAATTTGTAGGTTGACTAAAATGCTAATTTTAGGACAGAATTAAATTATGCAGGTCCGCAGTGTAGTTGAAATTTCGCCATCTTCGACATGTAAGAACAAATAACAGAACGGAAAGACTGACCTAAATCTTGACGGATGTAGAGAACTTACAGTACACTCAAAAAAAATAGAAAATCCTTTTCCTAACGGCGGTTCCATGATGATGTCGTCTCGGGGGCCCATTGTTAGATTTCTGATTGCCTCATCGGACTCACAGGAAGATGAAATCAGTTGGTGATTCCGGTGGAATCGGCCAAGGCAGAGAACCCTCCAAGAACGACACAAGATCTAATAGTTAACCATTGGCCGCCTTGATGGCATGCTGTCAACCATTCGGAATTTTCAGGGTATCACAAACCCCATGAATAAGACACTAAAGAAAAGAAAACACCAATCAAACCCCGTATACAGAAACAACGAATGTCTACTCACGCTACAAAAATATAGGTGTTTTATCCCCAAAATCAAGTAAACGATACAAGAAAATCGGAGCGTGGATAAATACGTGCGTCTTCTATAACGAACCGACATAAAAGTCTTGACATAGGCGCTTTCATGCGACGAGATAACAAACTATAGTCATAAATTAACATTTACAGAAAATGAGCTTAGGCAACCCAAATTACATCAGAAATCGTAGACATTTATTAAATAAAGAGAAATTTAAATTGAAAAGGGAACTAAAATCAATCAACTCGATTAGTTGACTTAAATTAAGTAAATTATACGTAAAAGACCGAAAGCGTCTAAAAGACAAAAAAAACCATTACAGGTTTATCTTTTTAAGTTTAAACAAATGAATTAGTTATCAAATATTTGGATAAATTTGGCATATACTTTGAAAATGCTAATAAGATTGTTTTGCATATAATACAAGAAATAATCTGCACGCGATAAATATTTGTAATATAAAAACCGTGGACGGGAAATTATATATTTGCTTTTACAAGTTCATTACAGTCACATTTTATGATGTCAAATATTTAATTAATACAAATAAATAGCCATTTTTTAGAATCTAGTCAGTAATTTTATAATTTTAAGTTTTTCAGAAATCATAGTGGAAAGGAAATAATTGAAATTGTGATAGTAGTTGACTGGGTTGATAAAAAGCGAAGTTATGAACAAGTGTTTGTGCTATTTAACGAAATATTTTCTAATTAAACTCCAATGATGCGATCTATTATAAACCGCCAGGTTAGAATATTACAAGATACAGTTATTAAAGGTAAACAAAAGATAGACAGGACTGAATCTGTTATATGTGGTAATAAAGCACTAGCTGTTCAATTACGAATTGAAAAAAATCATGTTGCTTCTACAAGGTAACTTATCCATGGCAATAATATGAGCGAAAAATCTACAAAAAGTTTGATAAAAAAAATTTCATCTGTTCAAAATTCAATGATTACAAGAACTTAATCAGTATAGTTACGATAGAATATCACTGTTCTATGAAGCAACGATGATGAAATGAAACACTACTGGTTTCAAAGAGAATGACTTTTATGGATGAAGTCACTTTTTAATTTTACAGACTTGTTAATAAGTACAATTGTCGATAATGGTCACCCAATAATCCTCATTAAGTGGAAAAAATACTTACTTAGAACCTTCAAAATGGGATTTTCTGGAAATGATTTAATTGGAGCATTATTTTCCAACGAGACATCGGCTGCTACCAGATACCTGCAATTTCTAGAAAGTGAGATGGTGCTAGCATGTCAAACTTTGGTTCCCACGCAATGGTGCTTATCCACATTTTGGAGCTGCACTGAGAACATATTTAAATAGGTGGATCAGAAAGAGAGATAAAATAAATTGGGCTGTACGTTCACCAGATTAAAATCCAATTGTTTTTTGATTGTGAGGTCATCTAAAAGCATAGTTTATATTAATCGGCTAAACAATTTCTTGGATTTAAAAACAGGAATTGTGGAGGAAGTAGGAAGAATTATTCCGAAAAGATAAGAACGTAAAAGATTTTTGCGGCAGCTTAGGATATCGTTTAGCGGTGAATAAATGACACTTGGAACAAACCTAATTAATTTACATATTTCAACATAAAAAAATCAAAATTTTCAGTACACTATGAAGTGTTGGCATTTATTAGTTTTCCTAAATTCAAATTTGAATTTCTCAAAAGTATGTTTATTCTACCGCATGAAAATTTTGTCATATGATGTAGAAAAATGCTGAATTTGAAAATAGAAAGAACGCACTAGTTGCCATTAAGGAATTGCAAATTGCATATCACAGAGCTTACAGCTGACGACGTAAGATAAAATCAAGGCGTGTGTAAACGAAGATTTTATGACGTAGCAAGATTGGGGCTAAAGATTTTTTTAAATCAAATAGAAAGAAGTTATGGACATATTGCAATACCTTCACTGTTCCCTGTGTATAATATAAGGTAACCGGTACGTCGACCCAGTTCTGCGGAGCCGTCATAATAGACTTCATTCGCGTAGGATTTAACCATAACTTCCATTTGTCAAGACTCAATAATTTTTGAGATGTAATTTTTGAAACTTAAAAATGGATAAAAGCATATAGTATGTGAAATAAAAAACGAAAACGATCCATTTTTTTCATATATTTTGAAGGTTCTCGTTAGTTTATACTGTAGTGCATGTTATTTAATAAAAATTGTTCTGTAAATGGTAACAAATTAAAAATACGAACGTTAAACTCACGCTTATTGTCGAGAATCTTAAGACAAGTATACAATCATGTCGATTTATTTCTTAAATTAAATAATAAATTAAGCCTACAAATTGCTTTTAAGAACTATTCTAAAGAATACTTTGTTTCAATAAATAATGCAAACAATATTTGAGTTACGAGTAGAGATTTCATTCTCGTCTTGCTTAAAGAAATAAAATGAATAAAAGTCAATAAATTTGCTAGGTTTTATTTCAATATTATAAATTTCCGCAAGTAGCACTTCTCACTAAGTTTGTGGCCTTTTTATATTTAATAGGTGGGAAAACTAGGTATGTTATGCAAATAAGTGTTTTAATAAGATGGAAGCAATTAATATTAATGAGTGCTGTTAGCAAAACAGGAACTTGACACGGTATAATAAACTGAAGCTTATATGCGCAGATAAATAAGACACCAAGTTTGTGACAAAATAAAATGAAAAACAAAAAGTTTGTTAACATTTTACACAGTATTTTTTTAGATCGTGAATTATAGTCAATCAAACTAACTAGTAGAATTTATACTTTTGAAAGTAGGTGGTTGAATTGATTGCTTGTAGATGCTGGAGGTACTCAGAATGGTTAACCGTAAGTTCTGCAACGGCTCTCGATAATTTCGGAGTCAGCCGGTAAGATGCTACTCGCTAACAAAATTTAAATTTTTCTGTTGAATCAGACAAGATTAGTTAAATGTTATTCATAATAAAATTACAGGACATCGGATCCTAGATTAAGATGCGAGATGCTGCAATTTAATTCATAATTAGCAAACCGACAAATCAATCAGGCATTTTAGATTGCGACCTCACGTAAATATTGAACTTAAAAAATGACAATAAATTTACTCTAATACGAGTAGATAAAATAAATTGGTGTAACTACAAACTAAAGAAAACGATCATTTTTGTTTATAATTCAAAGTCGAAAAAGATTTTTAATAATAAAGTATTACCCAAAATTTGAAAAACCTCAAATTATAATTCGAAAACTTGTGAAGGTCAATATTAAATTTAAGTAGTTCGAATAGGGGAAATATCAGTAGTAATTAATTGTAACGAAAGAAAAGTAGAACAAATTGTATTTGTCGGAATAAATAAATAATATTGCTTCTCACAATTGAAGAAAGCAGAATAAAAGATGTACTTTTATACATTTATCTTGGATTAATTAATATTTCTGCATAATAAGTCGGCGGTGACACCAAGGTCAAATTCTAAAGCCTGTTTTCTACAAAGCCAATGTTATCTGCGTAGTTGTAGATATATACTGGATATAACATAAGGTCATGTCATACCTTCAGGGGATGGTACTTTAAGCAAGTTTAACCCAAAAATTCTTGTTAAACCATGGTCGTTAGACTAACCGTTTTCTGGGGTTTATATAACCGGTGTACCCCTTTATCTCTGCCGCTGGTATACTAATATTTATGTTAATTTCAAGTTTCATTAAAATCTATTAGATATTTGCCGAGATTTGAGGAATTTATTCAAAAAATTGTGATACTTTCATGAAATTTCAACACACTGTAGCTAGAAAATGGTTAGCTTTGCAACCATGGTTTATTGAGACTAGAAACTTATCAACGTCATAGTTAAGAATGCGTACATTATGCCAATACGTCAGAAGAGAGTGAACTCAACTGAAGATTGAATATAACGTCACCTGCGTACCCTAAGGCTACCAATAGCCTCAGTTAATTTATCTATCTATCAAGCATATGTACATTTATCTTATAATTACTAATAGACAATATGTTATAAAACTTTTTCTCCAATAACTACTCTGAATTGTAATTAGAGATTAAAAATTAACAAATACATCTATTAAACAAATTAAAATTGTAAATTGTATAACAGTTTTAAAATAAGTGTAGACTTTAACGCTAATATTTTTATATTATCAAGGCTTTTATTATAATAGTTGTCACATAATCTGTTCTGCAGTGTAGCCTAACTATGCAACATTAGAAATATTCGAAAAAAGTATTACATGTTTACTTATTTTAGGAATTATGCACCTTACATTTCCAAACAACACAAAAATCAATGTATCTCAAAGACAATGGAGTTTTGTATTATAGTTAAATCTACTATATATATATATATATATATACATATGTTATATTTTAAGTTTCCGCGAGTATTAGATGCTGGATTGATATATATATATATATATATATATATATATATATATATATATATA
>JAHWXV010248880.1:0-10425 GCA_024586415.1 Phrixothrix hirtus | reverse complement strand
ACGTTTTATAAGTTCTTGCTGAACTCCTTCCAACTGAAATTGGACCAATCCTGTTATTGGATTTCAAAATTTGAAATTTGTTTTCCGTCTCTTGTTATTTCTGACCGTTTGTGAAAGTGTGCTTCTTGATCAGCGTTTTTGTGGAAGTTTTTATTGCTTCTACCCTCATTGGGGTTTTATGATTGTAGGTCAAGCTGCGGTTCGTTTGTAATTTTGTTTTTAACGGATTTTTAAAAACACAACGAATTTTTAGTATTCCACTCGCCGAACTGCACTTAGGATATTGTAAATTTTATTGGTGTCTTTTAT
Source organism: Phrixothrix hirtus (assembly GCA_024586415.1). Lineage (NCBI taxonomy): Eukaryota > Metazoa > Arthropoda > Insecta > Coleoptera > Phengodidae > Phrixothrix > Phrixothrix hirtus. The sequence goes on along the minus strand of JAHWXV010248880.1, from coordinate 10,116 downwards.
CTTTTAGAAATTTTAAAACTTTCTAGAATATACTTACATCTTAGCTAATTTCTTATAAATTAACAATCTTTTAGAAAAATAAATCTATACAGTTGGTTTAATTTTTCTATGTTAGATTCGCGTTAATTTAAGAATTAAATTACGTGAGTCTAACAGCATCCTTTGTACCTTAGAACCACAATATCCCTAGTTGCCTGCCTTCATAGGTATTTAAAATTTCACATAATACTCCTTGATGATAATAAGTCAGCCGCAGTACATTCTACATAATTTGCAATAATCGTATAAGGATGTAGAATGCTTCATACCTGATACCCATATATTTTGATGTAATCTTAAATTTAAATTTAATGAATTTAACGTCAGTGTCCTTAAATATAAATTCTAAAAGTCTAACGATGCAATAAAATGAGACGTACCTTTTTGGTGAATACCTTTTGGTCTTTAGTCTTATAAAATATATATCCAAACAGTAAACCCATCGAATACCCAATTATATTTCCATGACCAGTAATATAGACTTTGTGGAATTCTGGACTAAACTTAAACAGATGATATATTGTTCTGAAATAAATACATGGATATTAAATTAAGTACCATGTATTATTTTGTGTTATCAAGGTAAAACAATTTGAATTGAATATGTGAACTTTGGAAAACCATTTTGAATAGTTATAATTATTTAAAATGTATTACAAGTTTCTATAGAGGGACATTCAACTTTTAGTTTCATAGTTCATTTACATACGTAAATTAGTTATAATACATTCCCCAAAATCCCGGACTATGTATGAATTGTACTTTGTTAAAGAAGAGCTTTAAAAGAATCACATAACTAGAATTAGTGATGTAAAGCTCAGCAAGGCAGTCCAAGTTAGCTGTTTGTTTAACATATAACACTTTTATATTTTAGATTATGTAAATAGTGGCGACGAATAATTAAAAACCTTATAAGAGAAGAGTTTTTGACGGCCAAAGTAAATGAAAGAGAAATAGCTTCCAGAAACTAGCCGTGTCAAGTGTTTACAAAATTTTAACGTTTCGTTCACTTTTGTAAGAACGGAAATAGAAACGTCTAGGAATTTAATATTTAAATCCTCGCCCCAAGATAATTTTTCTAAAAAGTTGCTTTAATTAATATATTAATAATGTAATAATTCACAAAATAAAAGCATTGTAATTTACATGAAGGTAAGAAATATGTAATCCAGAGCTGATTTCTATACAAAGCGCGTCACCTTGAAAGAGTGGAAATACTTTTATCATAAACTTGGTGTATATGTTTAAGTTAGTTACGGTAATAAATAGCGATATTTGTACGACATCTTTGCGTTTTGGACATTAGAAATTGTCTAGGTATATTTCTGAGCAGGTGATTAATTTTAACTTGAGATAGAATATCTCAAACAATTTGGCTTCATATCGCAAGGATGCTAAATTCTGTGGAGGAGAAAGTAAACCAATGCTCCTTCGACTTACGAAATCACACACATGATCGATGGATCAAACATAGGACTTTATTTTAGGCCATCAAATCACGGCTATTTCAGATTGTTCCAAAAGTCCATAGTTCGATGAACAATATCATATCGAGGATTATTCTTTGAAACAAAGCATCTAGAATTTCTCTCATATAGGAAGAGGCATATTCTTGGGAAAAATCCAGGATATAACGGCCTACAGTCATAGTGTACGGAATCTATACTAGATTGGATTTACTTTCTATAGTAAAAGCATTTCATACCATCAATCCGATCATACAAGCAAAATAACCTTCTCCAATATACTACAAGGTGTATTGTCAACTTTGACACTTTCTCATCCTTTGTAATCCATTATAGATACCATAACAAAGCTTAGCTTTATCACTGAAAATTACTAAATTCTATTCATGGTTCAATGCCTTCCGTCACTAAACTATGGTAAAACCTGACATCAGTGCTCCAAAGGGGTCTATCACTAAGAAGTCCAAATGAGTGCATTGTATAATATATCGATGATGTATTAGTCAGCTAATTATCTCTAAGTATCTGCTACTCTTCTTGTGGAATATAATTGTCTATGGGGTTCACACATAGATCTATCTTGGAGACTTGTGGTTCTTCTTCGGGCCCCAATAATGCAGCGGTATTTATTACGATTAGTACATTAAGTGTTTGAAAATTTAAAAACTACATAATAACACATAATAATGTCTAGTAACGTCATAAAAAAAAGTTCCGTTAGATCATCTAATATTCGCCTACACTTTAATAATTATGAAATATGGCAGAGTGCGCTTAACACCAAGAAAAAGGAAGAGCCGGTGATGAAGAAATGCTGCTACGTTGGCTGTATATAAATTATAAAATAAAAAATCCAAAATAATTTTTACAAGGAAAATCTGCGCAACCGAATATCAGTATATTCAATTTAAAGAGAATTTTTAAAGAAACTTAGATTGTTCCTTACAAGCCTGCTTGACATATGCATATTAGAAATATGAATGTTGCCCTAGATAAACGAACAGTCTGAAAATCAAAATTTTCTGCGACTAATTTACTTTTGAAACTAATAAAAAGGTTTCTTCACAAAATTGTATATTTTGATTTATGGAGGAACCCCACTTCTTAATTGTTAGCATAATTCAATATTACGAACAATTATGTTTGACTATGTATAGAAAAATCATCGCCTTGTATTATTTTTACGAGAGTGTGAATTAAAATACTTCTTTCGAATTAACTGTGAACTTTCTGTTGACTGCAATAAACGTGGTATCCATTTTTGGAACTGTACTTTTTCCATTGTTTACAGTGACATTTTCCATACATGTTCATAGATCGTTAAGGAAAAATAAATTAGTCAGCTCATTCGTTACACCAGAACCCATTGGACTACTTCCTTAAAAAATCTTTGAAGCAGCGTATACATGTATATATTAATAATTTATTTAACATTGACATTTTGAAACAAAAAGTAGTTGGTAGGCAAAGACGGAAAATATGTAAGCGCGTCCAATATTTTTGCAACGTTTGCCATTTATTTGGAAACACCCAGTGTATATATACATAAGTAAATTAAGAGTAAAACCTAGTTGGTGAATTACTAGCACAGTTTTTATGTCAAAATTACAAACGTAAATTTTTGAATTTTGCAAATCCATTTTTAATAACATTTATTAATATTCAAAAATTCCAGTTCACGTTTTAGAAAACAGGGACTTTTTCTTAAAAAAATACAAGATTAGCTTTCCCACAAGAATGTTTATTCTTCTAAAAATAAATGTTAACCACCGATCCCCTTACCCTTGCAATTTCAAGGAGGAAACTTTCATTAACAGGCAATAGTCTTGAACGTTGCAAAAAGTAGTCGCGTTCTTCAGTGCGTGCCAAGATTACGTTTTAAGAAAATAATCGAAGAGCTACCGTTTGTGGTTATTTACGGGAGGCGGAATTATTGAAATCACGGTCCACGATTGCTAAAACCAAATTAGGTTTGGGGTCTGTGTCGATTACCTCCTCAATTCCTAAGTGAAGATTAGGGTCCGACGAGACAATACAAGGCACAATAGGATGTCGAAGTCATAAGCTGTACTTTTCTTTCAAGTCGCAGACCACGGGGATTACGAGTAAGTGACACTCCTTCGATCTTTCAATTCACTGAACAAATTTAATTATTGAACAAAAATATATTTAATTTATGCATTTAAAATAATTTGGGGCCAGGACTAGACGGAGACGGTTCTTGTTATCATTAATTAAGAGTAAATTTAGGAATTTAAAAAGGGTTCCCATATTTTGCACATTTTCTTAGTTTTAGATAAACGAATGTTCAAATATTCTTTGATTGTCTGTACCATGTTATTTTTTATTACTATAAGTGAATTATTTAGTGCAGACGTTTCTATTACTTCATCATTATAAACCTCCATAGGCGGAGTAACTATAACTTTCTTACAGGGAGACGTTAGACATAAGTAAGTAAAATATTTTTAAATTATCAGTCTAACTCGAACTGCATTTGAAGTACCTACTCAGTCGCTTACGCTAAGTAATTAACTAGTAAGTATGCCATTGTAAAATTATAATCTTTCAGTTGAAATAAAATTCTTTACCGTCTCATTTCTGTAAAATATGGGTAAAGTGGCGCCCAAAAATTACGAATTTTTCCTGATTTTTGATACTTGCAAATCGTTCCTGGATTTTAGCGTAATTAATTTCATAGTAAACGTAGAATCCTCCATGGCTCCACTGCGGCGGCCGGAGCTGCTAGCTAATTTAAGGCAATCAACATTTTAGACAACTTTTTGGGATGCAAAACGCTTCATTTCGTTATAAATATATCATCCAAAATACTTCTAAATCATTCTTTATAGAATCAAAAGGTATATTGAAAATGCGATATATGGCATCGAATAAAATAAAAAACGTTTTTGTAATTTAAAAACGATTTCCTTTGCAATGCATTTTCTCACCTGCAACGGAAAAACAATTGCCGATTTCATGAAATATAAGAGTTAATTTGGTTTACACAATTTTGGGAATCGTATTGACTTACGAAGGTTTTATTAATTGTTAGGGATTTATTTTATTCGAAAGCTTGATTATAAACAATAAATGTAAACACTTTCATGGGTATTGAGAAAACAACTACCGTCTCTTAAATCACCTATTGAGAGAGAAAAACTTAGTTGTTTTACCCTCATCGTCATTGTTGTCGAGCAAGGTTCGTCGCGTCTCCAATACTCCAACCCGAGCTAACGGTAACTTGTTTATAATCAGGCACTTAGCTATTATAATCATTATAACATTCGCGCACCTTAAATTAATTACAGATTTATAAACATAAACAAATTCATACAATTTAGTCATATTGTGTAGAACCTGATCCATTGAAAGTCTATAATATCAATTGACTATCATACCGGCAAAATATGAACGACCTCTACAGTCAAATAACTTGCGGTTAGATAGTAACGACATCTATATTCAAGTAACAACGGGAAATTTATTTGGATTTGAATAGATCAAATTTTCTAAATAAGTAATTGAAATTCCTTTGAAATTTCGCGTTTCGAGTCACTCTCGAATTAATCTATTGATCTGCAAACTAACTTTTACATTGTAGTAGCAGATTTTTGGTATTCAATTTCCACGCTATGTTTGTTTCACAGGCTGATTCTTGTGGAAATTAATTTATTGAATTTAGAGCGGATTTTTTCCACCTACGTTTGTAGGTGTAACAAATTAAATATAAATTTTTCCCTCTCTAAATTAGTTTGATGATGATCTGGCCATCTGATCTTTGACTGAATCCATTTTGTTACTAGATAATTATACTGTAGCTTTATTGATTCTGGCTAATTGAGAAAAGACAAATATTGGTTGTTGAGGGATTATACATATAACCTTTCTCACTGTTGGTTTATCCATTACGGTGACTGGCATTTTGAATTTAAACGAATGAGTTTAAATTTTGTTGTCGGTTAATTACAATAAGCGGCTCTCACGTTAATTTACATAAATCGTGCTGATTTACGAGAACTTAGTATTAAGACTTAACTTAGGGATGCCTTCAGTAGAATTACTAAAACTTTCCATGCAAATTTTAAATATGGTTTTTAGAGATGGTCATGCATAACGTTGGATCTTCACATTTGTTTAGCAAATCTACCAATTCATATTATTTTAGTTATCTAACCTAAAGTGCCATTAGAATAAGTTAATTTACATTAATAGTTAATTTACTTTATTCGTGTCTAAGAATTTTTATATGCATAATTTTATTTATTCTTAAACATGTTAGTGTGAATTAATATTTTTATCTTACGTGGCATCAATTTTAATAAAATATGGACGTTTAGAAAACCTTGTGTCCATTGTTGAAAATATGTAGAATAGAATGGTTGTCCTCTTAAAAATCTTTAACTCTGAAATTATTGGAAATTCTAATTATATAGATGTTAATAATTCAGAATTTTAAAAACAATTGAACACATTTTCTGGAACAAGCACTAGAAATTCCTTTCCATATGCACGCACACTCCTGATAAATAAAAAAAATTTCGTACTAAAAAATAATTCCTATTACTTTATTTTGAATAAAGCATCTCACATTCTTTCACAAATTTTCAAAATGTTAGTATTTTTTGCGTCAACTTTAACAACATGTATTTTGTAAATGAAAAAGTTTGCAACTCTTCTTTATAAAAATATCCGTACAATACCATAAACAAATTTTATGCAACAAATATTAAGGAATCACACTGGTTTAATATTTCGATAAAAAATTATTTAATTTTGGATATTCCGCAAAAACAAACTTTGTTTCGTAGATAATTCGAGTTGAAAAACAATTAAAACATATTTTAACTTCTAGTATTATTACACTTTTCAATACTTACATATATCAATATCTACATTTTAAATAAATAAAATACTTACTCTAGAAACACTTTCATAATAATATCATAACCATTAAAATAGGTTATTATTACCGGTATTACAATTCCAATAGGTATGCTAATCCCAAGGACTAGTTTTACATGATTTTGCCATTTCCATATTAACGCAAATATTACGCATGAATACAAGAAAAGTTGCGTATCTGCTGCCAAATACCAACCATAGATAATGCACTGAAATATTAAATAAGTTTTCATAGAACACCCTATAGATATTATTGTGGAGATGTTTTAAGTATGTTTATCGCAGTAGAAACTAGATTTCCAGGATGTTTACTAAACCACACAGCATAAGTTCAAGGGCAATTCCTTGGGTTATTTTATGAATATTTTGTTTTTTAATGATTTTCAGAGAGCCGCTGTTTCAAATACGCTCGGCGGTAAATGTTTACCGATAATAATATTTTATCACCTGAATAGTACATGTACAGCTCCTCATCCAAATTTATTAATAGTAGATATACAATGGGCATTGCAGCGCAAAAGCACGTGTATTTTCTTATGGAGGTCTATTTTACGGAATTTGTACCCTTCAAGGTCATTCATACATATGAGCCACTGTAATATGCGATCAATAACACTGTGGCATACCACGGTGGTACTTGATATTTAAATGCATATAAACATTTAACATCTTATACGTTTATATTTTAAACACCAAGTTGAACCTTGGCTTGGTATGCCGCAGTGTAATCGATCGCATATTGCAGTGGCGCGTATGTTGGTAAATCATTAATATATGTAAAGTTTAACTAATAAGAGGAAATTAGGCGTATCCACCTGATTAATCGGAGTTGATAAGCCACTTTTGATATGTTTCATTCTAAAGTTTATCTGATTGACGGTGAATGTGATAAAGCATTTTCAACTATTTACAAAATGTATATTGATTTATTTCGTTGGATCTAACTGTATAGTTGGTGAAGTCTTTTTTTTTGATAGTTAGAATATTATTGCGATATCTCCCCTCAGTATATGTAAGTCTCGAAGTTTCAAAATTTAATATATTAAGAATTAATTGAACTAATAGCTTATTTATTATAAGTTATGCCAGTTGAATGGATAAGTTATGCTAGTTGACTGGATTAAATAAAAATTTTTGCTAAGGAATCGCATGTTGTAAGGATTTTATATAAACTTTTCATATTTCAGATGATTTTATGTAAGATCTATTGGATTATTTAAGGCATCGCAACCGCGGATTCCGACCGCAGATTTTAATCGCGGATTGTAATCATAGATTACGACCACATACCACGATCGCAGATGTTGACCGCAGATCGCAATCTCAAATTGCAAGCTCGGATATTTCGGGTTAGGTTAGATCATGTCTCCGGTGGAGGGGTAAAGGATGCTGAACGCTTAACTTTTTATATAACTTAAGTCTAGCTTAGTTGTTGAAAGTTATATGTAATACTTTCTAGCATACATTTGTTAAAGTAATTGTATAATTTAATTCACTCTATCACACATGTATATTAAAACTAAATGTAGCTATACGGTCAAAAAAAAGGTATAATATTTAGAAAATCGAACATTAACAAAAAATCTAATTTCACATCAAAAAATTTAACTTTATATGGCATCCTTTTCATTTATATAATACATACGTATAGTAATTATATACTATCAAAAAGGTGCGATATTTAGAAATCGGACAATTATAAAAAAATCTATCTTCCATCACAATTATATGGAAATTGAATTGGAAACGATCTCTTTTATAGAGTTATACATTATGGGATAGCGCTAGTATGCTGACTAGGAATTGAATATTAGTTAAAACTATATGAATAGCAATTTTAAGTGGATTTTATATGCGACCAATAGACTTGAATTATTGTTATGCTTTACGTTAGTAGATAAGTCACAATTTATATTTCGCATTGGATCACTCCAAACAAAGTGAAGGATTGAAAAATACATCAATAAATGTCAAGTTAGAAATGTAATTTAATTCTTAAACATCTTGATATTTACCAAGCTAAGAACTAATTGATCTATCAGCTTATTTATTATAAGTTATGATGATAAACGCATTAAACAAACATTATTACTAAGTGATGACATGTTATAAGGATGTATATAAAGTTCAAATAAAGTTTTCAGGTCGCGGGTGATTTTCTATAAGATATATTGAATTATTTAAGGTATCTCAGCCGCAGATATCAATCGCAGGCTCTAAACGCAGATGTAAACCGCACATTGCGATCGCAGATGCCGACTGTAGATCCCGACCGCAAATTGCAACCGCAGATACCAACCGCAGATTCCGACCCCATATCTCGACCGCAGCTTCTAGACGCAGATGTCAACCGCAGATCCCGATCGCAGATCTCTCGAATCTTTTATTATGAAACTAACAGATTTGTCACGTGATTTTCTTTAATTATGCATTACTTTAAGAAATATATTTTAAATAAACTGAAACAATTCTGTGGCTGGCTGCATGGAGATAACGTGGTTTAGTTTACAGTTAAATTCCTCTGAAGAGGAAAAATTAATTGATATTGTGTCTAGATATCCAATTATTTATGATACGGATCACGCTGATTATTGTAATGGCTTAGCTAAAGAAAATGTTTGGAAAGCAATAGTAAATTTATTAAATAAAAATAGTAACTATTTATTTATATAAATTAATAATTGTCTTTCATCGTATCATGCTACACCATACTAACGCGTGTGTTACATTCTATTTTAATGGTGATTATGTTAACTTATCTATTTGTTTGACTATCTCGCTTTCCTAAAGTATTAGGTGATAAATATTAGATAAATCATAATATTATTTATTAGATCTATCAAATGTCGAGTATTAGATGTTATGAGATTTGTTAGATGTCAAACAGGGATGGAATAATGTCCCCGTTTCATAATTAATGATTGTTTCTCGTGACATCATGACGCACCGCATTAACGTTTTATCGCATCTTGCTATTTCGCCTATAAATCCTATTTGATGTATTTGAATGAGTAGTTAAAAGTGCCTTATCACCTTCAATTTTAGCTTAAAATTTGAAGTAGTAGGTATATCTTTAAGGTGTTTGTCGGAACATATATAATGAACCTGTTGATGTTCAAATTTGAGGAAGTATACTATTTATTTCTATTTGTAGTTATAGACTGCAAGAAGATATGAAAACTTGCTAGAGATGGCTATCGTAGATTTTTAAAAAAGAATAGATTAGGAAATCGTTAAGATATTTCGAAAAATTCAAAGCATAAAAGGCATCGAAAATTGTCCACTTTTGATGACGTTTCTCAGCATAGATCTGAAGGTTCATATATTACATCATCATACTTTGAACGAACACTTGCTCTGTCACCTAAGCGAATATCCTATACTTCTGTAAATAATGAGGATATTACTAAAATTTAAAAGTTACATATATCTATCACCACAGCTGTTACAAAACGCATCATCTCCATCTCGATCAATAAGTGAAGATAGTAGCGACAGTGAAGATTGAAGCGGTCATGTCATTGATGCGTTGCAAACAATCCATGGAGTATATGGCAGCGTTTATCTATGAATCCAAAAATTGTGATGAAAAGTAAGAAAAAGGGCAGCGATAAGCTTTTCAAGCAGGTTAGTAATCGAAACATTAAATATAAATATTGGAACGACCTTCACAAATTAATTGCGGATTTACGAGTACTATATTTTG
>JAHWXV010248795.1:0-10308 GCA_024586415.1 Phrixothrix hirtus | reverse complement strand
TTTTAATAAGTACACGCTATAAATTCCGAGTATCGAGTAACTGCAAAGCGCAGTATTGAAACAGAAAATAAAGTACGCGAGTAGAATAAAGATGTCGCGTATCTAAACAGTATAAAAGAAGCTACGAAAGCACGCTAAAGGGAGCTTCGCCTTCAACCGCGAAAAAAGTCACATCACCGTAACCGCTCCGCACTTGACCGCGAGCCTTCGCGTCCAAGCGCGCAGCTAGCCCGGCACTCTTGTTTAGACCGCGATCCCGTTCACCTCATCTTCGATCGCGCCCCAAGTCCGTTCGCGATATCATAAATCCGAATTATTTTCTCGCAGTAAAGCTTCCTTGTAGAATCAACCCTTGCATTAGAATACACGATTGAACCGGCGAACTTAGCTTACGCCTGGAAGTTATGAAACTGTAGTACCGTCGCTGATGAGATCTAGGTGCCTTGGCAGTAGAGCTCGTCACCGAAACCGAAACCCAATCCCCCCCATTAGACAGTTGAACATTGTAACAGCCTAGTGGTCAGTTACCCGTAGAACTCGACGTACGAACCCAGCAGATCCTCAGGGTATGCTTGCAACCGCCGATGCCAGTTGAGTTGTGTAATAAATAGGCAGTGGTGGGCGGAAGACTACGCGACCGAATTGGATTGACTGTATCAGAAATGCAGCAAGCCCACTAGGTCGAGCACACCCGTTTTGTATATCCTCGCTGAAAGCGTGGCCTGTATACAACCTCCAAGTGTATCCTGGCATTCGCTAGAGACTTGCCGAAATCATTTATTGTTGATCGAAGCTTATTTACGAGAAGCGCCGTCTAATTATTAATACTAACGAGAATTTAATGCTTTCAACCGTCCGCTAGTAAAAATTAATTCTAGCCTGAATAAAACAATCACTACGATTACTGACCATAGCCGTCATTGCTTGTGCTTGCGAATGATTAACTACCGTTGCATGATTGCTTCCTTGGGTACATATTAATGGCAGTATTTCAGAGCATGTTTTGAGTCTATTTGTTCTCGTCGACACTAATTTAGTAATCAAGAATGCTTAGTTAATTATTGTATATATATCCCACCTGTATTTTTATTTCTGAAGTTTTGATATTCGTTGTATATATTTTATTTGCTTTTTTTATAATATATAACTCATGAAGGTTTTACCGGCTTGTTATTTAATAATTATTTTAGCTAGGTGCGACTGAACTAGGACCTCCCGGCCAGAAGCTATCTGCAGCAAATATGCATAATTTTCTTCCTGAGACACCAATAGTTAATAAGGCGAAACGCCATATGTCAAAATGACGACCGAAGCGGCTAGAAACGTCACAATGGATTGTGTCGTGATGTCGTTGATTGAAATTGTATCCAAAACCCTTGGAAATAATTATAGTTGTTTATAGGCTTTATATTTTATTTTCATAAAATGGGGCCATGTACTTTTTATTGTAGAATTGTAAGTATTTTAAAATACTGTCGATACAATTAAATTTGAAATTATTCCTTGATGTCGGTTATAATAATTAAGTTGGATTCCAAACTCAACTAAAATTTTGTTTAAATGGTTTAAATTCCTTTTCTCACCTGGCATAAAAAACGCCAGGTAAATTAAAAACAGGTACAACTTACTTGATATAGTCTTTAACTCTTAAATTCTTTTCCTTCCTTAATTCTTCTTTAATTTTAATAGTAGAATCCAATTTTACTTTATTTAGATTTTGTTTATTTATTAACCCGAACTTGTTTTACGTTAACACGTCGCACTATGATTACCTTGAATCAATTTAATAATTAATTATTGTGAGGAGCTCAACCTTCTTTTACAATGTTCAAAATACAACTGAAATTTAGTAAAGGTTCCAGCAGAAAATTGAAAGAAACTGCCGACTTTGCAATATTTTGAAAATTTTCTAATCTTTAAATGGATATAACTTCTTTAATATGTGGTTAAAATGAACTTTGAGGAAATATTGTTGTATTAGATTAATACCGGATACTTCCTGTAAAGCCTTAATGGACATTTCTACAGTTTTTTGAATAACTTTGGCGCCAAATTAATAAGACACTAAACTGGTTTGAGACCATAATAAATGATTTTAATATTTTCAACATTTTGTGTAAAATTCCAATGAAACGGATGGAAAATATCCGTATAATATTCTACAGCTCCTGGCGATCACTGTTTTCATAATTGTTTTGCAGCAAATTTAGTTTCTTGAACGTATGATGCATTTAAAGCTTCGCACACTTTGTTTTTAAATCACATTGTTATTATGTTATATTATCTAAATCTTTATATTGTAATCTTTATTTATATGTATTCTATAATTTTTAACATGTGCATTAATTAATTTCATCCATTCAGTTAGAAAGTTTTTAACATTAACCTCAAATTTTCATATTTATTTAAATTATTTCAATTAGTTAGTGCAAATGTTCATTTATTTTATATGCATGAGTTTAGTAATATAGTATTTTAAATCCTGCTTAAACTAACATTTATATACAATTGTTCAGATTGACATTTGATTTTATATTCTAAATTTTGATTCCGATGATTGTTCGTAACTTGTTATTTTCATTAATTTATTGTTTTTATTTTGAGAAATGGTTCTTTTAATAGCTATATGATCTTCCTATATTAATATTTTCAAATTATTTTACGTAATTTTAGACTTATATATAATTTGTGTTGTGTCATCAACTTTATGTCTTTATCTTTATGCAAAAGCACTATCTACCACAATATATGTATATTGCCACTATGCAGTTATTAAAGTGTACAGAACTGTATTTGAAAATTTAATTACGATTAAAATTGCAACATTGTTCTGTTTCCAATCATTTAGCGACTATTGACTTATACATTCACATCTAATTACACAAATATAAAATATAAAGCAGTAAAGCAATTTATACTGAGGTTTTAGAATTATTTCATTTCATTTCATGTCGGTTTTTTTTCTGAAACTAATCATGTACTTTACTGACTGAAGATTTTTCAACACCGACGCACTCAACACTTTACAATGTCAATGCTATTACTATTATTTTAGGTTATGGCATTTTAAACTATTAAAATTGATATCTTGTAAATAGCTAATAATACGTAAATAAACTTGGGTTTATTCTGTAGAATCTTTAACTGTGAACTTTTTGTAGATTTATATGGTTATTTTAAAATCAACTGGGAAGATAAAAGCATAAGTATGAAATATCGTTAAATTCCCTATATTCACCTTTATGAGGCATCATCCTGTATACACATTAACTAGAATAAGTTTTAAAAACAGCAAACACAGTAACAATAGTTAAAATCGGAAAGAAAGGAGTAAAACAAATCAAATAGTGTAACAAATAATGATATTGATACACAGTAACTAGAATACTATTGAATACTATAGCAGTAACAAGAATAGGACCAGTAAGAGCTGAGAAGATAATCAAATAGTTTTACACGTGTTATATAGTAAACAAGTAGACCTACAATGTTCGATTTAATCCATCTACAAAGCTATACTAGGAAACAAGCAGCGGCATCACATGAGAGAATATATTAGTTACTTTTTAATATTTAATGTTCTAAATTATATGTTTATTAGCTTACAACAGCCGGTCAACTTGTATGCAACCGATTCTTTAAATTATCCATAACCTGTGCATGGAATGATTACTTTCAGAAACTTTTTCAATGTAATAAAACTTATGCTACTAAAATAGGGCAAATTGACAATACTTAAAATTGAATTAATAAAATAATATTAGATATTTCGAAAATTCGTGCAGCGGTAAAATTCGTTTATTTGTAAAATACGAAAATGCAAATTAAAAAAGTATGAACACAAGATGAAACGCTGTAACATCATACTTTGTTCCTAAATACACAACAAATGTACGCTTAATATAAACAAAACTACTAACTACGTTACAGATTGTTTTTGCATATCTTAGGCTTATCTTAGACGAGCAATCCCTGGCGACTATTTTGCAGTTTTCAAGTGGTTATCTGTTGCTAAACTCAACAACAAACGAATCACTATTTTGCGGCCGCTTGAAGTTTTTATCAACGCGGATCGCCTTATCACCTATATCTCTACATCGACAAATAAAAGAACACAACTGTTCATGTAGCTTGCTATCAGCAGACTGATGAAATGACGTGGTCCACGATAAATGGTCACTTGTTAGCGAGTGGTTGACGAGTGGTCGGCGTGCTGCTCTGTATGAGTTATAGTCGACCACAAGCAGCGACAACTTAGTGGGTGATACTGTCCACATGTAGAGATAGACGCCGAAACTAACATCTCTTTGCGGTTCTAGTGAGTTATTTGCTGCAATTCCCTATAAATAAGTGACCGTCCACAAGCAACCATCGTTTGGTGGTTGACGTGTGGTCGTATTGTGGCTCATATGCCTCTATGACTTTTATTTGGTATGTGGAATAATTTTCAGGTATAGCTGGATTATTAGTTATTTTCTTATTTATGATATCGACAGCTTTTTAAGTCTTCCACTTTTTTTTATAATTTTGCGTTGATCTTAAGAACTGTTTTCCGTTGGCTTGGAACGATTGAATTTGACTGTTATTTGCCTGCATAGTACTTCTTTTTGAGCAAAAACCAAAATTTGCCCCTTTTCTAGTTCAATAAATTTGGAGTCTTTTAACATGCAGAAAAATATAAAAGACGGTAAAGAAATATATCACATATTGCAACAACAGAATAACTTACACGCAAGAGGAATGAGAATTATATTGCCAAAGTTCTAAAATATTAGAACGAAATTCAACATTTTATAAGACAATGTGTGGTTTCTATAATTATTATACGAACGAAAATTCAATTTTAAGCAGTTTTGTGATAGAAAACTTATTTAACCTTGTGGAAGTGCATAAAAGTTTAAAAATAAATTTGTATGTGTACCAAAATATAATATAATGATTAAGTTGATTTAATTGAAGTTTAGGGAAATATTAGCTGTTTTTATAATTTTTGCATAGACTATAAGCATGGTTTATAAAAGATCTTAGAACGATGGCTATCAAACTCTAGATAGTGTTAATATTAAATTTTATTGCTGCCAAATAATAAATTCTTTCTTAAAAATAAGAATTAGAAAGTTTCTTATTATTTAGTGTTTAATTTATGCAAATTTTAGTGCATGATAATACTATTAGTCTTAGATCCGATCTGCAAATCGAGTATCTGTCAAATTATAAATCTAGGTTACGTCTGGCGATTTCAACTCTAAATGATCTTTATCTGAATATCCAACCGAACGCCTAGCGATCATTTATACATTAGACAGACAATTTGATTTCCTTGATCTTTTACCCTCTTTCTAGTGAATTGCTTCTAGAATATTTAAATACTACCGGTTTGCCAATTTAGGTAGAATTTTTAAATTAGTATTTATTGTTTAACACTTTAAAATTGCAGACCAATCCTAAACAAACACTAGCTTCATTGTTAATTTAACATCTTATAAATTAGGTAATTACTAAATTGCTTGTAAATTATTGAATCTTTATGTCAATACAATTTGAAGTAACCTTAATAAGTTCATTAAAATTAAAATTTGAGTAGACAAATCGTAGGTACAATTTAAATATCGCTTTTAATAGTTGTGCTATACTAAATTAAATTAACTTGCCTAACTTTGTTTCTTGTTAACCAAATAAATTCATATTGTGTATGTTTTCTATATTGTGTTGAAAACGATATATTTATGATACCTTTTTCAAATCAGGCAAGGTTTACTACTTTATATTCTAATATTTTACCAATTTTAATAATAAAATTACTAACATCATCATCATAATTGTTTAAATAGGTGAGTTATTGAATCTAGTAGAAATACTTTTTAAAATGTAAAATTTGCCATAACATTAATCAACTGGAAGCCTATGCCTGCAAACCAAACGACACCTTAATACAACGGTTAATGAACACATGCAGTAAATAAAGTACAAAAGAGCGTTTTATCTTACTATTTCTAACTTTTCTAAACACTATTAACATTTATCGTTATTTTGGGCGTAACAAGAATACATTAATCCCTAAAACTAAATTAAATCATTCTTAATAAGTATAAAAGCATCTTTATAAATCAGATTATAGCCTTATCAACGAACAGATACCTAACAACGACAGTTTCACTAGCTTTATTATCCCAACTTGTTGATCCGAATTTCTCTCCAGGCTATTTAAATAAAATACATGAAATCATTCCAGTTTTAGAATTTATTTTTATTGATTATTATCAGTTTTAATCCTAACCTACATTATTCAAACGAAAATTTGTTTGGAGGCTTTATTTTTATACCTTTTTTCAAAATTGTTATACATTTTAACTAATGAATACATACATTTTGTAGAGATAATTATACTTTTCAGGAACATATTCTTCGTTGTTTCACGATTTGAATATTTGAAGGTGCCGATGTCACGACTTACAACATCAAAAGTCTTACTTTTTAAGATATTTTCGTTAAACACAATCCACTGTAGGGTGAGATACAAAACAAAGTAATATAAAATTACTCATGTAGTTATTTGAAATTAAGTGAATTGCTGGAATCCAAAATCCGCTATAGTCTTTCGTTTTTAAATGTAGCAAAAAATTGAATTTTTAACTGTGCGAAAAATGCCTATAGGTAATTCAGTTATTTATGAAATTGGACAGATGTGTAAACACATCTTAAAGTACATTTTAAGTATAAATAAAATGTCTTTTAGAGGTTTTAAATATTGCTGTTTATTTACAAGTTACAATGAGTTAAGGTGTAATAATAGCAACTTAGTGAAAAATATGAAATTTAAAATTTAAAAGGTCCTGTTAAAATTATTTAAATGAAAATTTTATTTCTTCACTGTTTTAATGATGTTTGTAAATTTTCAGTTACTTGACGTCCAATCTTTTTGAGTAAATATGACAACTATCTAGCTCGCTCATTCGGACTAATGCGTGATTTTCTTGGAGAATTTGGTGAATCGAGCTACCCAAACTTTCTTTGATCTTGGATCGTGAATTTTTACTGACTTGTACTGATTATGGAAACGACGTATTCGCTGGGTTTGTATCAGTATTTACCAACTAGTCAATTTCTGTATCTTGACATTGGACTTACAACACTTGTTTAATCTAACTACGTAGTATTAAAGCTGGAACACATAGACTTCAATTTCTGGTGGTGCAGGATCTTTTATAACTTTTCGTTTCCATGTCTACGAAATTTGTGCAAAGTCCTTTTAACAGCTGCAGCTATATATTCTGCATAGGACCACGCCTGATAAGGTCGGATAATTCATAATTCTTAAACTATAAAGTTATTGACCGTTGGGAAAACGATCAAATGATATCTTATTATTCAGCACCTAGAAAAACTGCAAGATGGCCTACAAATACCGCTTTACATGTTATAGAATTAAATCTTTAAAATACTTCTATCCTTTATCGCAAATAACTTTAAAATTGAGAGAAAAGGCTATCGATTGTCTGCTAGGAACTAAGGTGCCGAATACAAAAAAAAATGAAATCCGGGTGACTTGCACTATTTAGAATTAATTCCATCAACTGGTAAGGAACAACGTAATAAACCTTGTCGAGTTTGTTCATCTAGTAAAATACGTCGTGAAACAAGATACGATATCATTGTGTAACTTGTATAGAAAAACCTGCTTTCTTCGTCGAAGTTTGTTTCAAAATATATCATCAATAACAATAGTCTTTATTTTTTTTTATATTAAATTCCACGTTCTTTCTGTTTGTAATCACAACTAATATATAGGCTTTGATATAATTTATTTTAGTTGATTCGAAATATTTTTTTTTAAATTATTTATTTCTTACACTCTGTATTATAAGTTACTTTATTACGTAATATATTTTAAGGTACCTACCATAAATGAGGAATGAGGATATTAGACTGTCTACAGAACATATCTTTTACGCCTATATATAGCAATATATAAGCAACAAATTTTGTATAAGCATTTCATCATCAAAGCGGTGTGGTTGCGCTACGTATCTTATATATTTTGTTTTATTTGTGTATTAATTTATTTTGCTTTGCTGCAATAAATACCTTTTGTATATATAATATAAACAAACAAACTCTTCTTATACAACTGGAATATATTTTTATGCCTGCTTTAGATGCCAACTACTTTGTTTTACATTTGCTAAGGCAAATAACATTCAATTTTCAGGTATACTCATATTTGGCATATGGAAAACCTACTAAGTACTCTCGTAGATGGTAGCCAATGTATTAATAAATTAATTAGATTTATTTGTGAATTCATGCTTTATAAGTGTCATTTGGGAATACACAATATTTAAAAAGAAACCTTAATTAATTGATGTTTACGTTAATACAAAAATACGGGATATACAATTAGCTAATGAAACATGTATCTTGATCAAAAGACGGCCTTGAAAATAAGCTCTTCAGAGATGCACATTCTAGTATGTATTTGGTGTCATTTATTTTAGGTCTACTTGAAGCTATAGATTCTACGTTGTATAATATCCAGAGGGTTAAAATGAAGGGCGTGTCAACAATTTCACTAATCTTAAAGCAAAGGGAAACAACCTTTTAAAATTTTCGTTTTGTGATTCAATTCAATAAATTTACAGTATATGTTAGTATGAGTATTGAAGATGACATTTATAAAATTTTGAAGTGGTTTATTGTATTTAAATAAGAGCAAAAAACCATATCAAATTTAGGGTGTACAATTATTAATTAAAATATTTTATGTTTAGTATTCCTCAAAGAAGTTATTAAGATGGTAACTGTTATTGATAAAGCACAGATGTTAAATGTTCTTTAGTATCGTTTTCAAACGCTTTCATTTTTTAATGTGCACAGTCAATAGAAACATTATCAAGCAAAGCTTGATTCATGGTACCCTTAGTTGAATGCAAATTATGAAAAGTTCTGTAGCAGAAACTGTTTTAGTTTTTAGAGTATTCTTATGTCTTAAATATTGTACAAGAATAAAAACTGTTTTTGTAAAGAACTGTTCACCATTTTGTATTTGATCTTAAACTACTAAAAATCATTTTTTCCTTGACAATGTTTTCATGGGCTTTAAAAATAAACGCGTTCTGAAACAACACTAAAGAGTATTTAACATCTTTTGTGGTTTATTACTATCAGTTGCTGTCTAGATATCTTCTTTTGAGAAGACTAAACAAATAATATTTTAATTAATTGTATTTGTTTTAAATTTTAGTTTTTACACCTTTACATCCAATATCTCGATTTCTGAAAATTTAGTTAATACGTCCTTCTGGTTTGAATCCCTCGATATAATCTTTAACGTGTACACAAGAATGTTTTACTTTCTTGGTAGGAATATATCTAAAATTGAGCAACAGCTAGTTTAATTATATATTTTATGTTCAATATCAATTAAAATTCTTCACTATATTACATAACTGGCGTTTTAGGTCAAGGAAATAGCTCGTTTGCACTAATAAGGAACACAGAAAATTTTAAGATTCAAAAAAGTTTGAAAGTTTGTGGGTTAGTAGGGGATTCTACCGGAAAACTCAAAATGAGATCTATCTAATTATATCATTTAGGTACTTTGTATTATTCTGTCAGTAGAATGATTTACCTTTAGTTCGTTTTAAACATATCATTCAATTTCTTTATCTACCTTAATTAAACAAACTTTGTTCCGATTCATTCATATTAAAACATAAACAAAAGTAATTGGCATACTGTGCTAACTAAAGGTCTCTCATAAAATTCATATTTCTTAAGTACGTTGTAACGGTTTTTTCGGACGACCTGTATAAAATAATTCCTTTTGGTTACTAATTCAATGTATTCCTATTTACGGAATTATTTCCGCAAATTTAGCTTATTTAGAACTGTTTTTAAATTAATTGATACGCTCCTGTATTTTAAAATAAATATTTCCATTACCTTGTTTGAGTTATTTCTATTGTAAAGTAAATTAGAAACAGTAAATGGAAAATTCTAGAATCATCTAGAATGTTTTCTTTAAACTAAAATAGGTGATGTAATGGCAATGACTCATTGGTGTAACTGATACATGTCAATTAGTTAGATCGGAAATGAGTGATAGCATTACAAATTATTACATCATTATTATGAGTAATATTCTCGAATATTCTATTTCTATTGTTCTAGAATTTATCTTTCCTATATAAACAGCAGATGAAATTCTCTTAGTTTTTATTAGAATCTTGCACTGTTCATTACTAATATAAATATAAATATACATAAATAGATATAAATGTTTGCTGTTAGTGGATTGTGAAATAAATA
>JAHWXV010248687.1:0-10390 GCA_024586415.1 Phrixothrix hirtus | reverse complement strand
TTTTATTGAAAAAGAAGGCAAATAGCTTTCGAAACGTTTAATTTTTATTAAAGATACACAGTTTTACCAAAAAATTGTTTTAATTATGAATAATAACTGAAAGTTTCCACAAATATTTATCTTAATTTTTATCTGTCAGCAGTGTTGGGCCTCATATAGGCTTTTTGTGTTTGCAATTTTCTATTAGTAATTGACTATCTGTTCTATAATGATTGGTTTTCTTGGTGCTTCCATTTTATGCTGTAAACAGATAGGTATATGCCGCCCTTCTGGTTAACAACCCAGATATTGCCAAAACTATTTTTGATTATTTTTTAATTTTCTAAGTATGAAGTTAATGTCACAATGATAAGACAAACATTTTATTATCAAATTTTTTTCTAATTTGCGCAGTTTCTAAAATAATGACTACTTTTAAAAGGACAGTGGTGTAATTAACTGCTACATTGTTGATACTCCTTTACTTATTTCTACAAAATCTAAATTAATTCGTATAATAAACATATAAAATGTAATTAAGATCAATATACAAAATGCAATAAAACATTAGGGTTTTCAAAACGAATGATAATTAAAAAAGCTATCTTTCGGATGCAATTTTAACATTCAAAATTACTTTCTATGACAAAAAATACACCGAGTCTGTTTTTCTTAGTAATGTATTGAATGATTGAAGCCATCTAATCTAGAATGATCATGTATATTTGATGATGTTCTTAATGATCCTGGTTTCTTAATCTTTTTGAAGAATTTTAAGATACTCCAATCAACTGTCCTAAATGCTAAATGATCTAACTTTCCTCTGCCTATTCTATGGATTCTTTCGGCCATATCTGTGCAATGATCAATAAGTGGAAAGTACTACTTTTTGTTCCTTATTGACACCCTATATAAACTTATATTTTTATCAATCTTGTCCACACCACCCATATTTATGTTGTATTTTTTGATAATGTGTCATTGTTACACATATGCACTTCTCTTTCCTTCTGAGAACACCTTTTAACTGACATTGGGAATACTTTAGTATTATTTGAAGTAATTGTAATGACATTATTGTCATGCCTCTTACAAACTATAATGTCATCACTTGTTGCTGTAGCATAATCGTAAAAGCCTCAATTTTCCTGTTTCAGAGCATTTGAGTGAAGAACTATACAATCCTTTCTGAACCTACATTCCATAATTTTCCATCTTTTTCACCCTCTCGATTTTAATTCGTGAAGTAGTTGTAAAGAAGTAAACTAATTATCAAAATAGAGATAATATGGCATATGAGGATTTTTGCAATCAAGCACATTTACAAATTGCAATTCAACACATGAACCTAATCCAAAATGTTTGTATTTTTCAGCTAAAGTTGTTGAGCTACGTTGATAAGGGTTGTTCCATTTGATATACCCATTCACATGTTGCATCCCCACCTTATGGGGTTTCCTCTTTACATTTTTTGCTTCCGTGTTTTCCAAATTATGGCACCAGCATTAATTCATCTACACAATGAACTTCGTCAGATGGTGCCAAATCGATGCATTTTTTATTTAGAGATCTAATAGTGGTCGAATTTTTTAAAATTTATCGTCATGCAAATTCTTGCTGCCGTTACAGAAGATGTTCTGCATAATGTATCTAAAATGATTTTTTGAAATCGCATTACAGACAAGTGTTTTGTTTGAACTATTCATATTTTCCCAATACATTGTATATCGCAAACATCTACATAACCACTCAACAACAAAACACCCAAATGCAATGCATTTTGTTATGTAAGATGTCTTCTATGCGATTATGGGACATTGCGTATAAATTATTTAAATTTACCAACAAATCGATGATTTTATTGTCAAAAAATTGAAACATTCTACAGGCGATTGTTGATATTTTGGTTGAAATACTATTTTCCATAATGGTAATTCCGAATTTATGTCCATTTACTGTATTTAAAATTTTTACAAAATGTATCGTTTGTCCTTTTCACAAGGATAGTCAATGGTAGATCGTCTTCGCTATCTCTACTGTTCAGGTGTGGTGTATCAGTATTTTGCACAATTTCAGCTTCTGACCTCAATTGACTAGCAGGTAAATTATTTACAGTCAGATTGTCTTCATCACCACTGTCCTCATTAGTATTGTCATTGTTGGCATTCTCTGGCAGAAATACTATTATATCTACATGTTCTACTTCTTATAAAAGTTCGTTCAATGTAACATGCTTTTTCCAATAGCCAAAACATGTAAAAAATACTTGTAGTTTATTGTGCCACTTTCCTTTCTAAAGGATAGTTAAAGTTTTGTTGTAATTAGTCAGTAAATATAATCTCACTTAACAAAATATAGTGAAATATGTATAATTTTGAAGTTCACTTTTACTATATTTTCACAAAACTGTACATTTATAATGCAAGTTAAATTACTGCACTTACATCAAGTTATCCATATTAGCGAGTTGAAAATCTAACAAATTGAAACAATTATTTTTACACATAAAGCATGTACATTAATAAAACTAGCTGTATTTGCTAACTTATTCTCAAAGTTATAGATAATTAATATGCCATCCATGAAACAGCACTTTTTGTTGTACTACCTATAAAGATCTATAAAGTGACCTTTTAAAAGTATGGTGGTAATATCCGAGTTAATTAGTAATTGTACTTTGAATTTGATCAGTTCACTGCTGGAGCATCTGCTAATGAAAGAGAGTTTTTCCGAAAATTATCTCCAGATGTACACCAATATTTACTGTTAACACTTACCAGGTGTCGTCTTTAATGGGACCAGCATACAATCAAAATAACTCTGGAATAAGGTCGTACTTCTTTTATTATGATAAAATGTACCGCATGAAAGTCACCTGTAATGCAATTTTACAATTATATTTCTTAATTGTTTCTTCATAAATTCCATATGATGTGGAGAACCAAACATATCGATTTCCACAAATTCTTAATCTACAATCGCTGTATGATTCTTTTTGGTTTGCTACATAACAAGTTATCTATTCATTTTATGCAACATGTCAGCTTTCAAGTAACATACAATGTAAGACATACATCTTCATAGTTTATGAATATTTTCACTCTTATAGAAATTTGTTTTAATTAAATAGTAGTTATTAAATTTGAAATATTTAGTAATATGTAACTGCATACAAAGTAACGCCATCTGTAAATCACTATAAATACTTTTTATTTTTAATTTCACGGTAAATAATGTACTGGCAAATCGTACTATGAAATATTTCACTATCTTGCAATACTTTTTTCATTAATAGTTTTAAGTCCAGATTTTTGTGGACTTTTTCTCGAGAAAAATAGCTGTTCCTAGTGGGCCTTCATTCTATTTGTTTTATAGAGGTTGTTTTACATACCTTTAGCAGATAGTGTTGTATAACATAGTAATGAAATTTATTAACCCTAAATTAACCCTTTTGGACTAGTTTACATTCATGAAAGATGAAGTTACTATTTTGACTCATGTCACCATCTGAAATACAAGGTTTATTCAACAAATTATCTTTGGTTAGCTTTAATCCGATAAAAAAGCACAGTCATTAAACCTTTTGCTTGAGATTATTTAATTTAAGAATCTATGAGTGTTGGACCGCACGTCTAAGGAAATTACTCCTTACATTTTGTTTTAGCCTTAATCCGGAAAACGGGTACCTTCATTAACCATTTACTTGATGTAGGCATTCTTATGGGAAGGTAAAAATACTTTTGCTATGCTTAATTCTGTTTTAATTATTGTTATATTTGGTATACAGCTTACTTATTTTCTACAAACAACAGTACATCCCTTTTTTCAGCTAGGAAGAACTTCTTGCTGCTGGACCTGCAGTTTGGTAAGATTTAGGGTAGAGTAAATATTTCACACACCCTGTCGTGTGTTACTTCTTTGATTTTACAAATGACTGGCGCCCAATCTTTCTTTTCTTTGGACTCAGACGGACTGTGTTGTGCTGATCTCAGTCACTCTATGATATTGCACGATCTAACTGGTGCAGCCATCATTACGATATCGATATTTAATATCACTTTTATCCATTTTTATGTTGTAATATCACAATTCAAATGATTAGAAGATGGTTTTAAAGAATTTTATCTACTAAATATAGTGTAATTCACTTATAATGAACTCACATATAATGGAAAATCGATTATAATGAAGTCCCAGAAATATTACATCTAAAAGCATCGGATATTATAGACTCACTTAAAATAGACTCTCACCTGTAATGAACCAAACTTTGTTTTTCTAATCCATTACAAGAAAGTATTTTTGGTGGTTCCCGGAAGCGAACTTAAATGTTGCAACAGTTTACAGAGGTTAAACTTAGCAGTTTGCTTTCGGACGTTGATACAGGTGTTGCATTTAGTATATTGAAATTTTAAACATGTTGAAATACATTAAATGTGCATTTACTTTACAAAAAAAGTTTACAATAATAAGTGAAATTGAACAGGATTCATTTCAAGTATATGTGCTAATATGGCTATCAAAAAATCCACTGTCTAATATTTGGAAAAATCGCGAAACAATTAAGAATGATTGGAAAACTAATGACCATAAGAAAAAACTGGGTCTATCGTTACATCCACAAGTTGAAGAAATTCTGTTTAAATGGTTCCAATAAAAACAAACTAATAATTTTCCAATTAGTGAACCTATGCTACAAATTAAGGCTGACGAATTTGGAAAAATAATTGGAGATAACTTTAAATGCAATTCTGGTTGTTCCGATAGCTTTAAAAAAAGACAACATTTGTTTTTGCAAAATTATGCGGCGAGTCCGTTTCAATTGACAGAAACATTACACGTGACTGGATTTGTAGAATTTGGCATGTATTTGCAGTGTTTATTCAGATGATAACATATCAATGTAGACAAAATTAAGATATTTTATAGAACACTACCGGATAAAACTCACAAATTAAAAGGTGAAACCTGCAACGGGGAAAAACTATCAAAAAATAGAATAACTGCTATGATTTGTGCGAATGCTTCTAGCACAGAAATGTTTAGAAAATTACTGACTTTTTTAACAAATAAAGTACGTTTGTTACACATTTGTACCTATTAGAATGAATATGTACATACATATGTATTTTGAAAAAAGATTTTTTTTCTTATACTGTTTTGTTTTTGTTTTATTTTTTTAAATAAATATGTTGTGAAATACATATACATATGTGTTACACTTCTTAAAAAATACATATGTATTGTTTCTCTTAAAATTGACATTGGCTATAATGAACCATTTGTCGTGAATCGGTCGAGTTCATTATAAGCAGATTACACTGCAATTAATTGGATTTGGAGGATGAAGATGATGACGACTTTGAGGAATATAAAGAGAATTATTAGATTAGTTAAAGAAAAAAATATCAACAATTTAATTTACTTAGATGTTCTTAATTCAAATAGCATCCAGCAATTTAGAAAATTTATAGATACAACTGATTTAAATGTTAATGTCTTAAAGGCACTGTAGTTCTCTGTTGAAGAATCATCTTTCATATTAGTACAGTTGTTATATTTAAAGCTTAATTACAATACAAAGCATAATTTTGAATTTGTATTGAACCTATGCCACTGCTTCAAGTTTACCTTTTGTAAATAATTCATTCAATAAATTATAAGGAAAAACTTGCTACATGAAAAGGCGTAACTACATTAATTATATTTATTTAGATTGCTTAAAAGCAAACATCCTGTATACATTTCATTTAATTATTATTTTTATAATAACCGAACTTTTAGCAAACATTTATTGTATTTGTTTATTTACTTTTAATTACCGTTATATCAATTAATAGTAGTGTTTGAGTTATCTTAAGTTTCTTTTACAAATTGATTAATCTTACAGTTCAAGATTTTTGACCTAAGTCAACAAAACATTACTTGTTTGTGTCAAGGAATTTGAACTTTGTATATAAATAACATGTATGGTTAGGGTAGATAAGATAAATATACATTAGTTTTAAATCATTTAAATTGATTTAATTGCTTTATATTAATTAAGATGTAACTTATTTAGTTAAGGATTAATTCATATTGTTAACCGCTATATTACGCATAACTTTTGATTTTGTTAATTCATGCAATTAGACCTGTATAACTATTTTGTTAATTTATTATGAACAGAAGCATTCCTATTAACGATTGTTATTACTGCTTCGAGCGAATTAAATAGCGCATCTGATGAAATATGTTAATTAAATAAGTTAAGCTAGTAGAAAGCTGTCTCTCCTTGGAGTTATTGATAACTGTTTGATATAAAAGCATGCGATTTAAAGTCAAATTTCAGAAAGTGTTTACCACCTTTGCTGATAGAATATCTCATCTGAGAAATGAAAGTGTTTACAGTCTTTGTTTGTAAAACACCTCGTCTGAGAATTCAAGCTGCGAATTATAAGGGATAATTCACCCCATAACTGAATGGTGCTGTAATCCTTTGTAAAGTCAATATTAAAATTACCTCATTAAACTGAAATATTTTTACGTTTCATAATTCAAATTTGATTCAGAATAACCGTACATCTAAATACAGTCGTGCCATTACAAAATTAAGAGAAACGGAACGCTCTGTAGCGATTCACCGCATTTAGTTAAAACAAACCACAGAGGTTGTTTACTTGCATTTCTAATTTTTGAATTCAATTAATGAACAAAAGTACAATTTTCGTTTGGTTAAGAATTATTCATAATAACACTCACCGAGGTGTGCAATACACTTTGAATCCCATCCATTCAGCTGTGAAAAAGTCGCCCACAGATTAGATATTTCCCGCCATGTGCTGACGAAAACCCATAGGTAGATGTCGGGCCTCGATCCGCTAATTAAACCTAAGTCAATTTTTTAATAATTTGACACCAAGCGATAATTACCTAAACATAATTTTTCTCGCGAAAATAACATTTCCCGGCACAAACAAATAAGCGCCATTTTCTAGATTAAAGCATTAATATGCCATCTACATTCAATAATTACAAAAGGAACGGCTATTATCTAACTTAGAAAGGTTCATACCAAAAATAAAATTCAAACATAGAACTTGATTTATTATGTTTAATAAACGACTTTTCTGTTAAGAAGCCTTATATCTGGGTGTATAATACAAATATTAATGATTATATTACAAAGGTAATATAACCACTGTACAAAGGCAAGGATAAATAAATATCAATGGAGAATACAGTTTGAAACAATAAGCATACAATTGTCCTGAATAAAAGCTACTTACAAACAGTTTACATTAATTAAAGTGCAATCCATATACAATAGAATTAAATAAAAATAGCATTTTAAAAGGTGTATACCTAGCACATAATAAAATAAATAAAACAAATCTAACTTATAAAATAATTAAGAGCAAATATTAATTAAAGCTAAAATCAAATGTGTTAATTGAGCCAATTACAACATAAGTAATGACACAAAAGTATATAGTGCGAACAGAATTAAAGGTAGCAAATAACTATTAACAATTAAAGTTTAAGAACTTTGATTTACACTGGAGAGCAATTTTGTAAATAATTTTATTATTTTATTATAAATAATGTAAGTTTTAGGTAAATAACTTCCGAGTATCCATCAAACAGTCCTGGCCCACACTCCGATTTTAAGAGCTATACCAGAGGCGTTTGTAACACTGATCGGGCATGCTTTAACCAGCCACGTTACAAATTAAAGTTTAAAAATCAAACAGAATTTACACAATTTTTATGTAATGAAGTTACTTTCAGCATTATATTCAGGCAGACCAACTAATTCCTTTAAATATTTAAACTTTAAATATAATTAAAATAACGAAAAGATTCCTCCTAAAAATGGCACGAATTTTAAAAATTAATTCGGCACAAGTAAAAAACCATGAAACTGTACTATAAACTATTCTAAAGCTTCTCGCCAAACGATTTTTATAACCTAACTACTAAATAGGCAAAAATTACAAAAGTTTGCATTTCCAAAAATCGTGACAGCACCAGAAGACCAATGATTTCGCCCTAGCGGGGCTCATCAGTGCTGGATGGCTGCACACTCTGGTTGAACGAACGAACGATGAACCTGTTGTAGGCAGTGTACCTAGGTAATCAAACCTCTTTACACCACAGCTATCGTATGACTCCGCCCACTTTTTCAAGTGCAGAGCTTCTCCCCTCAGGTGCGGTTGTAGTGCACTTTTAGGCTCCACCTCACTTGTGCTGCAAGACGATTCTTGAGCACCCGATCCGGAGAGTCAAAGTAGCGCTGTCAACGGCGTCTGGCGCAGTTCTTCTCTCTGATGAGCTCCCTCAGATACTCTGGGAGAACTCGCTCACTCGGCTTCCTCCTCACGTTTGTAGCAAACAGGATGGAATCCTGAATGCTAGAAGTAAGGCGGACGACCGATTCCTCCTGCCCATTCTCGGTGCATATCTGCTCGATACGACCGATATTTTGCTGCAGGTGAGAGGAGAAGATGGGCCATGAGACGCGTCGCACCAGCTTGGGAGGATTGGCTCCTCGCCTAGGAAAAGTAAGACGGGATTGTGATCGGAATCTAGGTCTTGGATGGTAGTCAATTCATGTTGGAAAGGGACATCTTTAAGAAGAATGATGTCCAGGACGTCTCGGCAGCCTAGAGTTGAGTTGAAGGTAGGTTCGAGTGGTCCGTCAACGATGAAACTTTGGTTAGTTTCGGAGAAGTCGTGGAGTATTCTTCCGTTTCGGTTTGTTCGTCGACTGTTTCATGATGGATGCTTAGCGTTGTGATAGCCAGCTAGGATGGTCGGAAACGGGCTGTCTAGTAGGTTGTCTAGGTCCTGAGGGTCGATTGGTACCCCTGGCGGGTGATAAACAGCCACCACACGGATCCAACCGTTGCCTTCAGTATTTATCGATACTGGGGTCGCCTCAATGGTGTGGAGATCTGGGAGTGGTGAAACATAGTGGTCTATGCGCGATTTGACATAGATCGCTGTGCCACCTGCGCGTGCGTTGGGTCGGTCGTTCCTGTAGAAGGAGTAGTTCTGAAGTCGGGGTGTGTCTGCGGTACGTAGAGGAGTCTCGAAGACCAGGATTACGTCCAAGCTGTACCTTTCGGCGAAGTCTCGGAGTTCCTCCCGTTGCTGTAGAAGTCCGTTGGCGTTCCAGTAGGTCGTCTGTAGGAAATGTGTTTTAAATGGTGGGTTAGCCATTTACAGGCCGGAATGGAAAAGAGAAAGAATATCGAGAGCGACGCCTATAAGGGATGCGATGACGCCGATATCGCCAACGGCGCTACCGACAGCATCGGCGACCTTACGTGCGACCTGTGAGAGCTTCGGGAGATCTATGAAGCTTAAGAGTTGGATTAGGCTAGCCATAATCAGTGCCTCCGCTTCCTGCCGACTAGAAGCCGGGGTGGGCGTTTCCACCGAGTGGTCGGGGCCTGTCGGAGTCTGCTGAACTAGTGACGATGATTTTTCTGCCTGGGAGGCTGGGAAAATCGAAGCTTCTGGAAGCGGCCTTGGCATAGGAGATACCAGGGTGGGCCTCTCGCTGAGGCTGTCGCTGCACCAATTTTGGGAAGCATTCACAACCGCGATAATTCGCGATATGACCCTTCCCGCAGTTTGCGCAGGTGGCTGCGGTCTCTCTCGGTTTCTCGCAGTCCCCGGAGTAAAGATCTCCTGCGCACTTCACACACTTCGAAGGCGCGTAGCACAGGCCTTGAGAGTGCCCATACTTTTGGCAGAGGTGACACTGACCAATGGTGGTGCGCCGTCTCGGCGATTCAACCTTGACGACAAGGCGCAGAACGTCCTTGACGTCGAAGATTTGCTTCGCTTCGGCGTTCTTGGTTAGGATCACCAATACCAAAGGTATTGGACGTCTTGTTGGCCTGCTGCGTATGTGGTGAACTGAGATCACCGGAAAAGTACGAGCGCTCAGGTCGGAAGTGATCTCGCCAATGGGCACGGCCTCCGGGATGCCCCGGATGATAACTATCAGAGGCTTTTCCTCCGATAGCCTGAACGTGTGGAAGGGAACCTTTCGCCCGTCCAGGAATCGCGTCATCACCCTGAAGTCATCAACAGAGGCAGGATGGACGGTGATTCCATCCTGTTTCTGCTTGGCCTTCACGAAGTTGATCTGCTCCTGACTGAACCCTCTGGTAAGGTTCACCCAGTCATCCTTCTGCCGAATTACGACGGGGGGAATCCTGGAGATGGGTTTCCGGTTGAGCAGCCGGACCTGGGATGTGGCCGTTTCAGGCTCTCGTTCCACAATAGTCTCTTATCAAGTGTGCTAAGTTGCATGCAAAAACCCGAAAATGCAGAAAATATTAGAAGTAGTTAGATTGCACCTTGGAGTACTTGCATCATATGTAAACTCGACAAAGGCTGGCCAAGACAAGCGTAA
>JAHWXV010248685.1:0-10364 GCA_024586415.1 Phrixothrix hirtus | reverse complement strand
TATATATATATATATATATATATATATATATATATATATATATATTCGGCTTTAGTTCAAAACAAAACGCCATTTTCAGAGCTATAAGTACTTAGTGAACATAACTGATACTAAATCAGTATCAAATATCCTATCCAATAGAAACGCTAGGAATAACTTGAATTTTAATAATTGTGACCCTCTTCCACAAATCCAAACAGATAAAAATTGGAAAACATAATTTGAACATATTCAACTGTAATGGATGAATAATTCTGATAGTAAAAACAATAAAAAAAATTGTGATTAGCAATATTTGATAACATACTTTAAAGACCTTTTAATGGATATTAAAGCACTAACTATTAAATAACCGTGTTACACAGTAAAAATTTGCATTTTCTTTCTTGTTTCGGTTTAATATTTTTAAGAAACCTTAGAATAAGTTAAATTACAAAAGGTATTGATAACAGGTCAAGGAGGTTGTAGTATTAGAAACAGACTTAACGTTGTAATATAATCATTTATACTATTAGAATTGCCCCAACAATAACAGTTCCTTCAAATTGTTGAAATATAATATATCATATTTTCATCTGAAATTAGAATCCTGGTTATTTTGGAGAATATTTTCTGCAATGAACCCCTCTGTTGTACTAAAAATAACAATAAAGCAAATAACCGATCCACCTTTGCAGAATTTATTCTCCAACATAAACAAGGTTGCAATGTTAATGACAAATATGATATGTTATATTTCACTTTTAAAGATAAGCTGCTAATGTGAGCTTCTGAGCCGCAATAAACTACCTGAATGCATTGTATATTAAAATGTATTCACTGGGATGTTAGTTAATGATGTAATGCACCTGCGGCATTAAAAAAAATTGCCATGTTTCTCATACTCTAAGGTATTCAAATATAAACTCTATAAAGCTTCTTTAAAAGACAGCAAATGTTCGAAAGTTGTCTTGGCATCAATATATTGAAACCCACTTAACTAATCAGAAGGGATGTGAAAATGGCCACTTAACTGCTTTCCTCAAACAAATTTTGCATTCAGGCACAATTTAAATAGTTACACTACACGTTATAGTATTGAAGGGTACTATAAAAAATACCCTCTTCCTCTCCAGTTCTAGAACATCTTATCAACCGCTGTTAAATGCCGAAGCAGTCCTTATTTTATATTTATGTATACTCTTTGATCCTTAGTCAGATGAGTTTATGCCTTTTATGTATCGTATAGTAAGCAAGTATAACTGCGTAATACATGCAACACGATCTAAAAGTCTATTAAAGAATATTTATATTACACCGTTAAAAATTATTTTATTGGTTTTTAAAAGAGACATTTAAATTAATCGTTTGAAGTAAACCTGTAAATTGGAAATACGTTAAAAATAACTGCTCTTTATATACCTATGTATATAGCAGATGGGTGAAAATGGATGACACTCTATATAATGAAATTTAATCAGTATATTTATTGTATCCTAAAATTGAATATATTGTGTTTTTTGAAAATATTAACTAATATAGAATTTTATAACTTCATATTAATTCCTTAAATGACAATCAGTCATCAACCGGTGATGTTTGTTTTGAACCCTTCTATTTTACTACTAAATGATATTTTTATGCTTTTTTGTATTATTTCGCCTATCAATACTTCTATCATAAATAAGTTGAAATAAGGGTCACGATCCATTTAATAGATTAATACGCATAGCATCTTTAAAAATTTCATTTGAAGTACGTATTAAATAATAATATAAACTAAATTTATTTAAAATATGTGCATCTTAGCTATAAACCGAGAAAGCGTTAAGATCAGTCCTAATATAGATTTTAGATCTTCAAATGAATCTATTTTACTGTAAATTTTTTTTTAAATTTACAGTAGGAATGTTTATAAACCTTTTGGTCTATTTTAAATAACAACAAACATTTTTTACTAATATATCACATATTTATTGATAATATAATACTTAATGAGGACCTCTATAGTTGATATGATTTAAATATTTTTGTCAAGGTTGTTTAAGTGTAATGGATCTTGTAAAACAGTATGATCCTTGTTTGGGCCCTTTTGTAATAATATTGTAACGGGACGAAACGGCGTGCGCTACGTACCTTCCTATGTTAGTAATGTCAATAGCTTAGGACTTACGCGACTAATTAAGTAGTGCATGTCAGTTAAAAGTACTTAATAAATTATGTTTTAAATGAGTTCTTAAGTACTGATGACGGCATTTGTAAGTAAACTGTTTCAATCGGTAGGGTACCGCTTCACCTTAGTAAAGCCTTAGAAAGCAAAATTCGAAATCCCTTGAAATGTCGTAACTTTTAAGGTTGGTAGACTACCGAAAATGTAATTAATCTTTGAATTTCTCTAATTACAAAATGTCCTACCTGATGGCTACAAATAAAAGTAACTTAAAACTAACATGTATAAAGAAAACAAATTGATAGAATAAAATTCACTATAATATAACTAACTCAATAGAAAAAAATACAGCCAAAGTTCAACTCTAAAATGTTTCACTTAATACAAACTTTGAATTGCTTTACTCGTGAGCCTTATGAGCTAAACATAAAAACTATTCGTATTCTCAAACTGCAACGACCTTTGGATAATTAATTGCTTTGCGTTCAATAACCTTTATGAATGAAAGTCGGTATAAGGTATATTTATATTGAACCAATTTTAGTTTAATCGGCTTTTGATCACCTTGCTTTCAGACGAAGATTTAGGATGGGTTCGGATTGGCTCGCTATTACAGTTAATAAGAAGGCAAAGGTTCAACGTTGTTACGTAGCTACCTTTGAGCGCAGGTGTACATCTCCAACTCAATATATATTTTGTATTTCTAACTGTGTAAATAGGAAAACTCTCGGTTAGTTATTCGACATGCATTTCATTTAAATAAACATGCATTTTATACATATATTAAAATTTGTTCATATACAAATATTTACATACTACACTATGAGTGGTTCTATGATATATTCTTTACATTGTTCTGACATCCAAATCCAGTATATTGTGGTGTGTTTTGATTGACTGTGCCATGCAATTTGTATCAATGGGAGTTATTGAAGGATATATGGGAGCTCTAACTAGTTGATGTGAATTAATATTGATTAGAAATAGTTAGTTTTATATCGTGAATTAGAAAAGGTAGGTAATAGGAAACCGTTCTTAGATCTTTCGTATTACTTCCCAGGTTTTGAAAATGTGTGTCCTACCACGAAATCTAGCTCAGTAGAAAATCGGTAGAGGGTAGAGGGGGTATGGTGTAGCTAATGATGGTAAAAAGTTGTCTATAAAATGTACTTCTCGGTGTATACCTTCTGGCTCGAATTAAGTTGAAGTCTTCCGAAGATAAGAATAAAGTAAAGTAAAGAATAAGTAGGGCGCCAGTCGTTCACTTTAAACAGTAGCGAGCGGCACCTGAACGACAAGATCTTCACTTAAAATAGTTTAGTTTAGTTTCTTTATTTTTCCGAATGATTACAAGTCAGATAAGTTGAGTGTATAGATTTTATCAGTTAACATTTGAATACAAATATAAATATAAAAACATAGCTAATAATCTTTCTGAACAAACAATATTTACCATTATAAATATAACAATTAAGTCATCTATAAATAAAAAATTATACAAAATAAGAATGGCAACAATCATAATTTAGTGTTATGATAAAATTCATCGGCGCTGTATAAACAGTTTGTGGTCAGGATCTCTTTTAATGCGTTTTTGAACTTTGAAAGAGGTAGTTCTTTTATTGTCTTTGGTAAAATATTAAATAACTTTATACCATCTAGGCGAACCTTAGATTTTTACGCCGTGCGAAGGGCGTAATTAAGTGATTTCGCTAACGAGTTTCATAAGTATGTAATTCAGCGTGAGTCTTGTAGTCTAGCGGGTGAGTTCTAACATAACATAAATTTTGGAAGACAATTAGTGAATATAAAGATATTATTTTGAGATGTATAAATAATGGCTTACAGTAGATATACATTGATATGCGATTCAGAGCACGAATTGCCGATTTCTGTATGATGAAGACCTTATTTAATGATGTTACACCCGCCGTTTACCACGCAAGAATTCCGTAAAACAAAAGAGTGTGAAACATTCCATAATATGCTAAGATAGCTAGTTCTGTCCCACTATTGTCAGATATTTTTCTTAACGCATAAACAACCGTAGATAACTATGTGCAAAATTTGTCAATATGACATTTCCATGATAGGGTGCCATCAATATGAACACCAAGAAACTTAATAGGAATGCTTGAATAACCATCGGTTATTTTCATATAGAATGGGACAGTAACAGTTTTACATTCGTTCAAGGTCGATTCATTTGACGTAAACCATTCTTTTGCTTGATTAAGGTTGTCATTTGTCATTTCAGCTAATTCAGTATGGGAGTTACTTATATTTATTAGCGTGGTGTCGTCGACGTATAAAATTGTTTCACAATTCATATAGTCTAGTAGATTGTTGACTGCCAGTAAAAATAGAGGGTCCATAACAGATCCTTGAGGGACTCCTACTGAAACTAAAAGTTTACAACTGTACCCTCCACCAAGGAATACTTTTTGACTGCGTTCATTGAGAAATGACATAATCAACTCCAAAGATAAGCCTCTGATGCCGTAGTAGGGTAGTTTTTCGCTTAAAGTTTTATGTGATAGACAGTCAAAAGCTTTACTCAAAATTATAAATGTACCTTTGATGGCCTAACCATGCTCGATAGCTTCTGTAATATTATCTAGAAGTAGTAATAAAGCATCCGAGGTGGAGTTTTCTCGCCGAAAACCAAATTGGTGAGTAGATAGGAGACTGAATCTTGCTAAATGGTTTTCAATTCTACGAGTTAATGCAATTTCGATTATTTTAGAAAAGATAGGAACAATAGATATGGGACGGTAATTTATCGACAATGTCGGATAGGCAGATTTGAATATAGATATTGCTTTTTTGACCTTTTTAGTCGATTTGGAAGCTGGCCACAGCTGAAACAT
The DNA here is from genome assembly GCA_024586415.1 of Phrixothrix hirtus. Classification (NCBI taxonomy): domain Eukaryota; kingdom Metazoa; phylum Arthropoda; class Insecta; order Coleoptera; family Phengodidae; genus Phrixothrix; species Phrixothrix hirtus. Next base: position 5,345 of record JAHWXV010248685.1, on the reverse strand, counting down.
GAATTAGTAATTTCTGCAAGTGGTAATGCAATTTCCGCTGTTACAGATTTTAAAAGATTTGTACTGAATTTATATACGTCTTCTGTTTTTTATTTTTAATTTTGGTTATTATTTCTTATATTTCTGTGGGTGTAACAGGTGAAAGAAACATGTTATTGGAGGGGAGAAGCTGTACTTTTCAAGAAATCAGTCGGTTCCTGGGTGGGCATAAGAAGATCCTTCCTTAGGAGCTTTGTAACGTTTAAGAAGAAATTATTGATATCATCTGCCGTTAAATTATCGCTAGGTGGGAATTTCGTATGAGTACGCCCACGCCTTAACTCAAGATTTATAATATTCCAAACGGTTTTACTTTTATTATTAAAGTTAGAAATTATATTGCAGTAGTACTGTTTTTTTATTGTACATAGTAGTCTATTATATTACTTTTTATAATCATTATATAGTGTTTTTGTTTCAGAACATTTTTCTTTTTATTTATATTATAGATCAATATAAGATTTTCTTTTGTAGTAATAATTTTTTCAGTGATCCAGGAAGTACGTTTCGAATTTCTTGTCTGTCCGTCATAACACTTAATTATGGGAAAACACATGTTTTAAAGATATATAAACGTTTGAAGAAAGGCATTGAACTTTTCTTCTGCCGTAATGCTTTCATTTACTTTTACCCAATTTTCATTTTTTAAGTACGCCTTAAAACTTACTCTTTTGTTGCGAGTATATGAACGTCTGTACACACGACGTGCTTCAGTGGTGATATTCGATATATCTCCATCGATTTCAGCTATTTGAGATAGATGGTCAAATATGCATGTATTTACTACATAAGCGTTATGTAACCGAGTAACATCAATATTTACAAAAATGTTGTCTATGCAGGTTGAGAACTATTTGTAATTTGGACGTAATCTGTGATAAAGGGTTTAACACCTAAGCTAGACGTTGTATTCAGTAATTTGTTTTGATTTGAACCTGCACGTGCCAACTCGAAATTTAAATCAGTCGTAATAACTATTGAGTATTATTTACATTTAGAAAAGATTTCGAGTAGCACATTTAATTTATTATAAAACGGTACACGATTTTGAATTATGGGAGGTCTGTACAGCACTATTACAATTATTTTTTATTTCTTTAGTATTACTCAGGCAATTTCGCACACATTTTCAGAAGAGATATTTACGATATTTGTAAGTTCATCAGATAAGAGCTCTTTTTTTACATAAATGGCGCAACCAACGTGTTTACGAACTGTTCTACTATAATTACTAACCAGATAGTAGCTGAAAAGGTTGTAATTATTTGTTTCAGATGCGCTTGCCCACGTTTCAGAAGCACAAAAAGTATGTACTGGATCTAGCTGGTTAAAAATTGCATCTAATTGTGGTACTTTGTTTTTTATACATTGAACATTTAAGTGCATAATTTTTATAGTATTAAATACATTTGATACGGTGATATTTGGTTTAGCTAACTTTGGGTAGAGATTGTCCCTTTTTTCTGAAAAACCCTGTTTACATAAGTTCCATAGGGCAATTTGTTTGACTCAGAAGCTCTTTGAAAATTATTAAGGTTTAGTGCTACTTTAAAAGAGCTGGTATACTGGGGAAACTTGGTTGGTATTTCCTCACATTTTACCTCAGAAAAATCTCCTTTAAGAAGATCTCCCATTTCCTCCGATTTAGTGCGGGTTCCAATCGTGATACATACATGAACGCTTTTTTAGGAACCGCTTTTACAGTTTTACATTGGAGATAACTACCAACCACCATATTCTTATAATTTAGTTTAGAATTGTTCCTATTTCCAGGCTTCTGTTTCGTGAACTTCTACGAAGGGTTTTTTATAGATTCAATGTTTTCAGACTCTTCCACTTCATTAGTATTATTTATGTTAATTTGTGTTTTTTATGCTTATTACGCTTACTTTCCACTGAAATCCAATCTTGGTTGTTATCATGGTGTTGCTGTGTGTTTACATGAGTTTGTTTTGATGGAGCCTCTGTAGTTACTGAGTTTAAATGATTACTACTGTCATGTGACCTATTTATCTGCTTGGAACCGATAGCTGTGTTATCACCTAAGATAAACTTATTTGCAACAGGAACACAGCATTTGGAACTGTAGACCTAAGAAAACCCAAAGAGAAATAAATATGGTAAAAGGGAGTTCTGTGAAATTACAACAAGTTAACTGAACAAGTAAGTAGGTATTTATTCAAAAACCCAGTAGAATATTCACAAATTGCATAGTATCATATAAACAAATAAAATGAAATAAGTAATATCGATAAATTTATGTCCTGCTAAGGAACGCATTGACAATCAAAAAGGATATCTGAATTGCTTTTTACAGATCAAAGCTAACCTAGAATTATTCGATGATACCTCATATATAACGGGTACAGTACAAAGTTAACTCAACACTAAATAATTTAGCACCAGTAAATAAGTTACGTAGACCAGTACGTACAATCAAGTGACATTAAAGGATAAGATACATTAACAAAAAAAGTAAATTTAGCGAGCTTAAAGGTGTTAATTATTTATCAAATGTCCATTGAGAATAATAGCGTCAACTTAATTTACAGGAATCAGATAACCATTAAAGTGAGAATAGTATGAACACAAGTTAAAAAGAACGCAAAAGTATACGCTAACTAATTATGCAAAAGCTGTAACAGGAAAAAAACTATTTAAAAATAAAGTACGTTAAACTTATATAATGAGTGTTAAAAGCTAGCATCTCATATCTTTTCCTCTAAAGCAATCTATACCAATGTCGCATAAAGTCATCGAGTGTATCTCGTATATAATCAAAGAATTTAACACCAATAAAGTCATCGAGTGTATCTCGTATATAATTAAAGAATTTAACACCAATGTTTCTTAAATCTGATAAGTAAAGGAGTTTTTTTCTCATTTTGTAATTATTGAAAAGCTATTAAATATTTCTTTCAAGTAGCACTAAATTAAATACGGTAACAAAGCAAGGCGACGTAATTATTTTACATTTAAAGAACATAATTAAGTTAAAAGGCAGAAAATAGTTATTGCTACATTATGTAGAAATTTATACTTGGTTTGAAAATTAAAAGTAATTGAACATGTCCGTTGACGTTTATCAGTATAGACACATGTGCACAAGCAGAATACGAAGCTATAGGGCAAGTCGAAAACATTGCCCCAACAGTTTATTAGAAATGATGGAAATTAAGATTTCTTTGTACGACCTTAAGACCTTCACCGTCGATACAGCATATTATGCATCCATCTGAAATCAACAGACCATCAACCAGTTTATCTTCCGTTGAGCATTTAATTAATTAAGATCGCCCATAATAACGTAGCGAGTTGCAATAAAGGAATTTATCCTGCCATTCAAGCTAAATAAAATAGGCCAAAATGAATTAATTCACTGAATAGAAAACGCCTAATTAGTTATTACCGTTATATCGAGATGAGCAACACCTTTTTGAATGTAGCAATTAGAAATAGCAGACAAATCACATTATACGTTTGTATACTAACAGCGATAAAGCACAAGCGTTTATTTTCAAGGCAGTCTACGACCGAAGAATTAGCAAAGAAATGTAAGATAAGAAAATGTATTTTAACCAAATTGAAGTTTTAAAACGAATTTTATATTTACAAACTTTGCTACTAAACGGCGGCACATAACGGATAAATAAATTATATTTAATGAATTTCCTAAATGAGACCTATTAATTAACAACCATCTTCATTTCTGAACTACAAATATAAGAAAAAGAATTATCTACTAAGTTACACATATTTAAACATATCCAAAACGAATTTTTAACTTTCCAATATCCCCATTTTATACATGTTCGACCTAAAAGAAATTATAAGTACATATGTACAGGGCGTACTCAAATAAATACTCAAAATGTATTAACAAATATCTACAAGTCAAGGTGAGAGTATAACAGTCGTACAATATAAACGTCCTTTTGCATATAAATATCATTTTTATCGATTATACTGGCTATAACTAATGATAATAGAAAATCGTCCAAATACCAATGTTTATAGCAAAATTCGAATCGGGTGCAAAACCCTATTTCAATCCGGAAGATTACACTAGAACGAGAAGATTCTGATTGAGGTATTTATACTGAAAAACGTCGACAGATTTCTCTTCTAAAAGTATCTCATAATGAGGCGTGACAAAATATTTATGAATCGGCAAATAGTGGGATTTTCTAGGTAAAGTTTTGACACTTAGGAGTGTTCTAAAGTTTTTTGCTTGCAATTGCTGTATTTATACTGTTCTGCTTATCATTTAACTGAACATTTGGTTGATAAAGTCTGATCAATATATTAATTTAAAGTTAATATAGACTACGTGGTGCCCTCTTTGTATGGAGTTACGTTTCATGTTTGCTTTGCTTAGAGATTCCTTTGTGTTTAGGATTGGGTTAAATATTCCATTTGGGATTACAGTTTTCTATTTAAGATTTACATTTCATTTCGTTTTTAAATAGTGGGTGGCCCTAATGGTATTCTAATTATCAAGTTGATTGTTTTAGGCCATAACAGCTAACATTAAATTGAATTTATTTACATATTTTAAATTACTTCTTTTGATTTCTTATAAACCTCTATTAATTGATTTAATTTTAGTTAATAGATTATTTTTATACTTCATATTCTATTGTCATATTTGTTAATTAATTTTATTTATTCTATCAATAAATTTTTGATATTCACTTGTATAAATGACGTTTTACCAATTCCTGTCTTCTAATGAATTACGTGGGTCAATACTTTACATATAAAATTTGGAGAATCCTCATGTAACTAGTAATAATTGCGAACACGTCATAAAAGGGCTTTAAATTTAAATGTACGCAAATGTGTTACAAGCATATCTATAGTATTATGATTAAAAAACTCATTCTTAATTTGAAATCTTGGTCAGGCCTTGCAATGTCCTTCTATAGACCATGTGCCCGTTCTATAGTGTTACAACTACGATGCTTTAGTGGGACTGAACTTTTAGAAACTGGGGTTTTCTTGTAACAAGTGGAGATTTGCATAGATAGACATAAAAAGAACACATACCTAAATAAACATAAAACAAATACATACACTAAATTAAATATAGGTCGTAGTGTGACGTTTCTAGCTGCTTCGGTTGTCATTTTGACCTACAGCGTTTCGCCTTATTAACTATTGGTGTCTCAGGAATAAAATTATTTATATCTGCTGCAGTTAGCTTTAGCCGTGAGGGCCTGGTTCAATCGTACCTTAGCTGAAACAATTATTAAATAACAAGTCGGTAAAACCTTCACAAGCTATATATTATAAACAAATAACAT